>JAHWFP010156907.1:12873-39562 GCA_023313725.1 Lithobius niger | reverse complement strand
GGGGGCTGTCCTAGTTAAGATTATCGAGATTCCAAACAAAAAACATGACGTCATCAGCACTCTCTATCTTTGTTGAAAACACAGTTAGCATCATTACTTATTCAGACAAATCAGTTCTGTATCCCACTGGGGACATCAATAGAACATAATTAGTTAGTGGGAATCTTGGTGATCTGGCGACACACACGCAAACAAACAAACAAATCTTACGATCTTAGTTATATAGATTAGTGGGAATCTCGGTAATCTGGCGAAACACATACATACAAACACACACATACACACACAAACAAACAAACAAATATTACGATATTAGTTATATAGATTATCCCCCACCCCCCTCACAAAAATTGTCATACCTAAAAAAAGTTAGTTGACTGTCAGTACAACTGGTACAATGTAGGCAGTTTGTAGACTTTCATTTTTTTTAAGTTAATGGTAAGCCTTCATCAGCAGCCGCTTAGATCTTCAAAATTTTGTTAATTTTAACTAGGGCAGACCCCAGTACATTGCCGGTTTTGTAGAGCATTGTTGAGATTACCCATTAGCAGTCGCCCAAGCTTTCATTAGATTTAGTAGGATTAATGGTTAAGAGACAAAGAGGCCTAGATCCCGTTTGCGTGAAACTATTGTGACGTCGTCAGTACTGGGCCTCTTTGTTGAAACACAGTTAGAATTATCACTTATACAGACAATTCCGTATGACACAAACTGCGGAAATACACACACACACAAACAAAAAAAAGATATTATGATCTTAGTTGTATAGATTGTTCTGTTTTTCCAATCTTTTGCTGATCGTAGTTTACAGAAGCCTACCTTGAAGTCTAGTTCAGGTTAAAAGTGAGGTAGTGGCATTCATTTTTCAAGCTTTTTTTTTTTTTTTTTTTAATTTTTTAGAAACAAAATCCAATCATGAGTACTAATTTTTGTGTCATATTTTATTACTAACAAAAACGTCAAGTGTGCCGTAAAAAAGGGGGTTATATGATTGAAGTTTCACTTGTTAAAATGTACACGGATAAAATTTGGATGATTTTTAATTGATATAATCAAATGAACAATTGAGAAAATTGTATATGTTTGAGTGCTGTTGTGCTTTACGTTTGAAATATATGACAGGTAAAGCACAACAGCACTTAAACAGATGACGTTTTCTCAATTGTACATTTGATTATTTCAATTAAAAATCATCCAAATTTTATCCGTGTACATTTTAACAAGTAAAGTGAAACTTCAATCATATAAGCCCCTTTTTATAGCACACTTGCCGTTTTTGTTATTAATGCGTGTACCTTTTGTACGGCTATGGCGTCGTGCTACAAAGGTTTATGCAAGAATTGTTGATGCATGCATTGTTGCTGGCCACTTTGAAACAATTCAACTCAGCTCTGAAAACCTGCATTTACGAAATAAAAACGTCATCCTATCGTTTCTAGCTGCCAATTTCGAGGCGAAATTAACAACGAAGCTTAGTTTGGTTTAAATCTATATGGTGTAGCTGAAACACGGATTCTTTCTACGAGTATTTATTCAGAGCTGCTGATTTTCTGAGTTTGCTGATTTTGCTGAGTTTTCTGATTTTCTCAAATTACAATGGTTAAAACAATGTAATACAATCAAAATGATTGTTCAGGGATCTGGAATGGATGGACCAATCGAAAAAGTGGTCTATCTGAGGATGAAGCCCAGGGAAATTTCTGGCTAAGATCATGTTTCAGATTTTAGGTAGATGCAGCAGTTTTTTCTGAAACCCTGTCACACAAGAAGAAGAACAACAACAACAAGTGAACAGTTTTCAAATTTCCGTGTGGCTCCCTATTTTACTCTTACACGGAATTGCATAAAAGTTAGTGTAAAGTTAGGAAAAGTTGCTATCTGCTATTTGGCCAAGTTTGGTCGTAATATATTGAATAGAACCGGAGAAATTAATAGTTTTAGGTTTGCTGGAGAGAGGACTTCAATCATATATATACAAGGCTATCGCCGTGTATGATAACCTATAGGCGAACATTACCGAACTTTTATTTATTATTTACAAGTTGCTTGTAAGTGTGGCGTAAAACTGGCTAAGCAAGCAATTTCTGCTTGCAAGGTGATTTTTGGCAGTTTTGTGCAATTCCTAACATTTCATACTGAGCAGGCTGTACTTATCCCAAACCGATATTGTGAGGATTTGACTCTACCAGATATAAGTGATTGTAAGCCTACTGGAAATGTTATGCATGTGCTCCCAATGCGGTTATCTACATTCAGGACCAGTGACGCAAGATTACCCATTGGAAAGGTAGGAAACATTTCTACTTTTTGCGTTGTTATTCCTTGCTGGTGTGTAAGTGTAAAAAAATCTGCAATATTTCTTGCAGAATCTGAATAGGGAGGGGATTTTTTTTCTGAAATATGTTAGAAAACATTTTTCAGAAAAGACTTTCTGGAGTAATTCAATAAATCCGTAACTCCTCGTATATAGCCCTAACTGTACGTGCAAGTGTAGGACCGCCCCTCTCCCCTGGGATTATTTTGCCAAATTTTTTCAAGGTTAAACACTTCATTTATTTATTTTGGTGGGTGGTGGGGTTTTTTTTACGTTACAAAATCTTTTTTCAGATAATTCCTGAACCAAATGAAGAAATCTGTGACAACTATACTGAACTTGCTAGAAACAGTCCCCCCCCCCAAGTGCTTCATTTCATGCTCTCTCCAGTCATGCATATTAATACAAACCTAGACAAAAATAAATGACAAAAAAAATATTATCTTGTGTTAGTGCAGATGATTCTTGCTGACTACTGACATGGGTTGAGAACAATGAGGGTTTTTGAGGGAAATTGCTTGGGCTCCATTAGCATAGATTAAATTATACCCTCCCCCCTTGTACTATACCTTTATTGTATACATAACCTCATTCTTTCGTCACTGGTAGCATTTTGTTGCTGGTTGCTTGCGTTTGATATTTGAAATAGTTTTTGTCATGCGCTTCCACAAAGATTTCGTTTTTCTTTGAGTTTTTTTCGCCAAATTCAACCAATAAAACGAAATATCCAAAGGCAGGTTTGAAAATAAATAATTTGTTTAAAATGTGGTACGGTACGTCATTTGGGCAAATGCTGGTTTTTTAGTATTAGCTTACGACATTTGTATCTTTGCTGTTACACTCACTGAACTACAGAAATTACCATAGTTTACCATATAGAAAACAATGATGATAACTTTTGAAGATTAAGCTGTTAAAGTAGCCTACGTTGGTTTAAACAAAAATACACTTACGATCCCGTTATCTGCACTATAGAGTATCAGCAAGAAGACCTCTATAATTATTGTACTACTACCCCATATAAATTTAAAATTAATCAATTACCATATATTCACAGGTATTCAAATTTGTATTGTTAGTGCGAAAATCTGCATGTATGAAATCGCCTAACCTAAAAAGGTTATCCTGGAAAAATTACTGCTGTCGCAGGGAGTAGGGTTTAAAGGTAAATTTTGCAGTTGCTGAGTTGGAGTGGGTGAAAGCCTTTGCTGAGTAATTGATTGCCCTAAACTGGCCCGGACAGGTGGCCCTGGGGCCATTGTGCCATGAAGGTTTAAAGAGGCCCCCAAACACAATCCAGTCCGGGGAGGGGGATGAAATTATGTGTACTTATAAGAGACTGCCTGAATGGTAGAATGAAAATGTTACTACCAAATGTTCAATGACCCATACCCTTCAAAACCCTGAAAAAAATTGACCTCCCCACTTAAAAGTCCAAGAATAACGTGGCCTCCTCTAGAAAAAATCTCCTTTTTGTATGCCTATTGTACTGTGCAGATGATTTCCTGAAGCCAAATTAAGTAATTAATTAACACTCCACACCGGCAAGTTACCACTGTTGTAAGGAAAACGTGCCTCGTTTTTAAAGAAGGGCAACGTTGAGTAAAAAAAAATCCATGAAATACCAATTTTCCTTCCACCCATCTTGTGTCGAGCTTCATACAATAAGCGTTGCTTTTCGAGAAAGTATACTGAAAAACCTACAGTATTTGGTAGTGATACAGACAGCTTCAAAACCGGGTATACATACAGGTCAGTGCTGAAAGTGGCATTGTTGACATCCAAAAATGGCTTTTCGTCCCCCTCCCACGGCGATAAATAATGACCGGTCCCTGAGTATAGTAATTTAACGACAGCCATGAAATGATCAAGGAAGGGACCATATTTTAAGATCAACTAGAAATTACCACGAAAAAAATCAAAACTATTCTATCACATAAATTTTACTTGTAACACAAATTTCACAAATCTAAAAAGCCGCCTTACGAATCTAAGGGAGGGTACATGTGCCATTGGCATCCAGGCTTTATGACCAGTCCGGACCTGGCACTGGATGTTGGCCTATGGATTGTGTGGTTGTAGCTGGGTTGAAAGGAGGGGATTGACTGGATGAAGGTGGAAGCACGTTGTTTGCTACATTATTAAAGTAGCTTGAATTCCTAGGAGAATGGCTCTGGTGCTGTGGCGAGCGACTTCTTGAATAATATCTCCTATTTGTTCTTGTAACATTTGGCAAATTTCTGCGCGAACGCTGTAGAAGGGGATCACGGGAGGGGCTATGCGAGTTATTGAATGCATTCCTATGCATTGTTGTTGGCTGCTTGCCAGGAGGCCAACGCCGAGTTCCTGTGTTACGCTTATTAGCAGGTGCTTTAGGCATACAGGTGCACTGTCAGCTCGGCCGACCTTGAGTCGTATGCTGTACGGGAGGAACAGGTGCATTGTCAGCCTGTGTGTCTGCTAGGCGACAAGGCTTCGTAAGAGTCCTACCGCTAGATGTTGTGCAATTCGATGATGTAGTTTAGGAGAGTGCTGATTGGCTCTGGACAGACCACTGAGTTATACTGAGCATCTGGATAGGACCACATCTTGCAGGAATTATAGTGCATGAGCCTGAGGTCAAATGCACTAGGCTATAGGAGTGAGTGTCGTAAAGCTATGATTTAACAAATAATAATAATAAATGGACTATGTAAAGGACTGATGCTGTTTACAAGTTAATGAAATATCGATAGGAGGCATCGGATTGTGTATCGGTATTCTTACCAATACAAATACCGATATCGATACCAATATTTATTTATCGGAAAGCGGTGCTAATGTGCTAAATTCGAATATATTGACAATCCCTCAAAATTATCAAAAAGATATCAAATTTATCAAAATTATCAAAATTATCAAAAAGATGACGGCAAGCTGATAACTTTCAACGTAACGGCGACAACAAGTTGAATTTTAGGTTCTGATATGCACTTAAATTTGAAGGAAAAATTTTTATTACAATTAGCAATGCGTATGGATTCTGTTGTTTATCAACCCTTGGATTATAGCGTCGAGCCTCAGCAACCCGTTCATCACTCAGACTCAGGAGCGCTAGCGCTGTGATGCCTAATCACCCACTTTGCTCTGTTAGTAATGAATCCGTTAATAACGAGGGTAAAGTGGTGCCGACTTGGTCGATTCATTCACAGCTTACACAAGTAGCTTTGTGCCCGACTGAAACGTGTTCCGTTTGCCAGTTGGAACCAGCCAAACAACTGGTCGTGTGTTCAGTGAAAGGGGCCAACTGCCGAATTTGTTTCACCCTTGTGTGTTGGAATGGAAAAACCGGAGAGCGCCCCTACTCCTGGAGTCTTGTTTCACGTCCCTATCTGAATCATGGGAAAGAGTGAGGGTGGCACAGACCAGCCAGCAGCTGATCACCAAGACAGGTGGAGACAGTGATGGACAGACAGGCAGACTGACAATAGCAGAAGCAAAGTCAGGGGAGAGGAAATGAGTGGGAAGGTGGAGAGCAACCTTCAAACACAGATTTGTTAAAAAAGGGATATTTCTGCCTCAGCATTCATCACTTTTCGTGCACTAGGAATTCAGGTACTATCTTACTGTGGGTGGAAAGATAAAAACGCCACAGAAATTCCTTAGAGCATTAGAAAATTATACATTGACATTCCAGTTGACTCCAGAAATCATTTTAAATACAATAATCCCAATGCTGATGACAGGGGATGCGGACCAATGGTGGGTTTTTTCTAAACCATTCGCTACGTGGAAAGAATTTTTGGAGGAATTTTTGAATGAAATTGAAACGCCAGGGTACTAGGATGAGCAGCATAGGATAGAACTCGATAACATTTCAGTACCCATCTGAGCCCCTAGGGCATTTCATTAGGTTGACTGCTTCTTTGTGTGAAAGATTAGATCCGACCAATGCAGAGAGCATCAAAGTAGCAAGGGTAATTAACAAGCACATCCCGACTACCACCAGGAAGACAACACGGATGCAGCCAAGAGATGACATCAGTTCCTAGCAGAAAGGTCGCACTCTTGAAGTCATCATTGACGTTGACAATGACGTTGCCATTGTTCTAAATGCTTCCAATATTTATCCTCGTACCATTCCTACAAAATCAAGGGCTCGTAGTGCATTTCATCTGATGTAAAATCCCGCTTGAAAATCAAGAAGCAACTGTTGAAAGCATCGCACACGAGATCAAATCCTCCCAAATAGAAGCTGAACGGCCTCACCTGGAGTTCGGTATCGTCGGTCACCTCCGTCTTGTCTTTCAAATCGTGAATCATACAGGACAAGGCCCATTCGATTCTGGTATTCTATATTATAGGTACGACTAGAGATCTGACGTTTTTTACTACGAGGTTAAAATTTGCAGGTATTTGTGAAATTATTTCTTTCTCCAACAGAGGTTTGAGTTTAGGAAAAGACAATTTATTCCTCTTTCTTGAAGACTCTCCAACTTTCCTTGGTTTGCAGCCCGCCACACTTGTGATATTTATACACGAGTTGATTAGAGTAATTCACACTGCACGATTTGCAGGTTGTTACATTATTCTTCGTGACACGTTTTGTGCCTCCATTTATATGGGTTGTTCGTGAACGGTTTTTTGCTGTATTGACACAAGAAAATCTCATTGTCAGACATTGGAAGATCACGTTTTTCTTTTTCGTCCATCATCGTTGGTACTTTTTTTATCTTCTGATGTCGAAACTGTTTCTTCATTCACCAGAGAAAGATTAGGCGAATGTGAAAAGCTGGTATGAACCGTAGCTTGTTCCAAATCGCGAAAATACTTCCAACAGACTTCGCAGTAATACATACCCTCAAACTTGATTTTTTTTCAGGCGTAATTTCAGTGCGCCAAAAATTTATCATAGGAAGAAACGAGTTCTCCCCAATCTACACAAGAAAAGGTTAGTATGTAAGAATTCTGCAAATGATTTTCCACCTATTGTTATTACATGCATTGCATTTCTTGCATTTCTTGCATTGCAATCTCGAAACCACATCGTACTTGGCAGCCATGGCTGATATAAAGACCTACGGATTATCCGTGCCTTTTATACCCACCGCTCGCTAAACCAGTCCCAGGGATTTGTATCAAACGGCAAGGTTCTCCACCAACCCATGCATTAGAAAGTTACACGATCATATCCCCTCCCACATCTCCGTCAAAATACGCGCACGGGTGAAAAACGACCAACCAGCAAGACTACTGTAAAAAAATCAGCAAAATAGTTACTCAAATAGGAGTAGGGTTAAGGGGCCAATCTGCAGGGATTTTCTGGTGGATTGCTTAAAACGGCTTGCTTTGCATTTTCCTCCTTACTACTCACACGCCCTAAGGATATTATTTGGTGTATCCCAGTTTTTTCAACTTAGTTTTGATGCTCAAACTGATAGTTTCCCGCATTATACATTTATTGAATCTGAAAATGTAGGTACAGTTCAGCCAGAAAATAAATTGACAAATTCCCGAGTTATAGTCATAGTGGTGTGGTAAGCGACAACAATGACAAAAAGTTGTGCATCACTTTCTTAACATCATTATTAAATGTCATATTCAAAACAGATTTGTGGTTTGGTACAGCATGGAAAATCACGTCCTACAGTTCATGCTTCAGTGTGAAAAGAATCAATTCTTGAATAACAACTCTGAAGTTAGTTTCATACAACATTGTGCTTATGTTTCTGATTTAAGATAAGTATACATATCGAAAACCAAAACTGGTAAAAAGGGCCGCCAAGTTCCGAATGGTTCGGCCCTTCTAAGGAGTGATATCAACACATCAAAACATTCGCCAAGTTAATCGCACCGCTTAATAATTCGAAGGTTAAATGAAAACTAGAACATTGTTACTTTTCGTAGCAATATTCAAATTTTCATTTAACGTCCAAAGTATTAATCGGTGCGATTAAGTTGGCAAATGTTTTGGTGTGTTGATATCACTCCTTTGAAGGGCCGATCCACTCTCATCTTGGTGGCCACTTCACCAGTTTTTAGCTTTGTTTATTTGGCTTTGTTTTTAGAAAGGTTTATTTTTAGTGAGTTGGACGTGAATACAATTTCTTTGGCTACGTTGTTTAAATTTATCGTGCTACACTAGTGTGTGGCTAGGCACGCACGTCAGTATACACGTTGTCATTGTCCGAACTTTCGCTGTCCAATGAGAGACAATGCCGACAATACTAACAATGGTTATAACAATATTTTCGTACTTACGCGCCATCCCACGCCATCCTCGTTACACTCCCAGGTGACAAACCATAAAAGGTACGCAGTTCATATCGTACTGCAGCCATTCATCCACTTTCATAGCTGGAAGCCTTTCCGTTATTTCGGTATCGATGAATAATCACCCTATGGAAACTAACATGGGGATGAGCGGACTAGAATTAGCTAGCTTTCTAGCCAGCTAGTTATAGCTAGCTAATCTATCTAGCTAGTTACACATTTTCAACGTTATTGAGGGTCAGATTTTGCATTGAAAGCCGCTTAGCTGGCATTCCTACATGAGTTAATTTTTGTCAGGTGGGTCATTGCTCTTGATTTCAACACAATTTAAGCTTTTGTACCGGATTATTATTTTTCCCTAAGTACCTGAAATGTGACCAACTATGCTTCAAGATATAAGACACTGACGCTATGGCACCGCGCTACAATGGTTTACAACTTCGACAATTGAATTGATGTGATGTTTGCTGTGATGATTGTTGCCTAACTAGATATAAATGCGGTTTTTTATTTGCTAACATAATTTCGATAACTTCAGTGGTGTATACTAATAAATAAATTAATAATATGAGCAGAAATAAAGCTACAAAAGAGAGATAAACGTAACTCCTGTTGTAGCATCTGGGGAATGAAGTGCTAGGCAATGTGTTTGAAGGTTGATTCTTGGCACTCATGATAAGCAATGTTTTCCACCTATATTACCCACACTCGCCTCCTTGATGACCCAGCGTGCAACTATGAAAGTGTAGTTAATTAAATTTGGTAATCCTAAGAAACATAATCGGCACATAACTGAACACTGAAGCTCGCAGTTACTTGACCGACTGAAAGGTTCTACAATACACTTGTATTGCAGTGTACTGTAAGAATTAATTCAGAAAATTTTTCCTAAGTACTTCTTTTGTACGATTTCATATAAGGGGAGAGACGTGTTCCACTTCTATGATTTTTTTCCCAGTGCTCTGTTATCGAATCGTATTCGTACACAGATCAATACGAGCATAGCTGCATGGCTCTACACGGGTCAGATCTGACACATAAATTATAAAAGAAGCGGCCACGTTGTTTCAAGATATGTGAAATTGGCAGTAAAGCATTTTTTTTTATTTTATTTATACCAAATTTCTGCATTGTTCACAATGAAAGAACTTTAAATATGGTATTTTTTAGCAAATGGCTTTTTGTTGTGGTTTTCTAGTGCTCAATGACACGAGCCCAGTAAAGAGGGCCCGTTTACCACCACAGCTAAAGAAAGGCTCAACCAGCAAGCGAAGATACCGAAAATCTTCTAAAATATTTAAGGTAGAAATTTTCCTTTATGAAATCATGCTTTTTGTGCACTAATTTCCCTCGTCATAAAAATTTCAAACAAATCAAAATTAAATTGCAAACGTTGCCATATTCCATACAGATTAATGCATGCACAGACAGACACACAAAAGCCAAAATCAATCGTGTGTGAACCTCGCTCGCTTTGCTAATATGACCAATTAACCACATCATCTACATCTATAATAACACAAGAGCCGCAATATCTGCGGCGCAGCAGCCATCTGCAGCTCAGCAGCAAACATGACATACGATGCCATCTCCGCCATCTACCAACGGAACGGCAAATTACAAGAGTAGCAGCCAAGGCCCGCTGAGATACTAGCTGCGCCCGGAACGCAACGGCCGGCAGCGCGAACATACGATGCCATCTACCGACCGAACAGCAAATTAAATGATGGCAAGGGGGGGGAGCGAGACGACGCGGAATGAGCAAGTGAAGCGAGCGACTCCGCTAGTATTCTTTTAAGAGCACTCGTAAGTGATGCTGTAAAGCATGTTTCTACGCATTCGCATTATGATTCGACAAACAATTCTGATATAGACATTTTCCTATTCTAGGTTTGACTTACGTATATCTGCAAATATTTGTGTCAATGCACGTCCCCGTTGCAAGGCACAACAGTGTTTGGCCCAGAGACCATTGCACCCAACTTGCGAGAGGACGTGACCATCGTCTTGCACACTGCAAGGGACACCAGTCTTTGGCTTGGCCATGGGACCATAGCACACAACTAGCGAGAGGACGTGTCCGTCGTCCTGCACATTGAAAGGAACACCAGTCTTTTGCTTGGCTCTGGAACCCTAGTACACAATTTTCGAGAGCGTGTGTCCGTCATCCCACACCTTGCAAGGGACACCAGTCTTTGGCTTGGCCCTGGGGCCGTAGCACACAACTTGCGAGAGGGACGTGTCTGTCATCCCGAACACTGCTGCACCCATCTCCATCAACGCCTCCATAAACCTTCAAGTTCGGCAAAGCCAAACCATTCCTCCTAGACATTTCAAATTTGATGTGCACCTGGCTGCGGGCACCACCTAAATTTTCCAACCTCTACACCCACTAGGATAAAATCTCGACTTTTGATGCTCAGTGCTCTTCATTGGTTTCAAGTTCCCCAATCCTGAATTAAAGGGCCTAGGGAATTCAAACTCGGTGTGCACTTAGCTGGCCATATTCCTTGGACGTCCAAAAAATTTCAGACTCATAGCCCTAGTCGAAGGGGAGGTATTAAAGAAACCGACTTAAGTGTATACCCATATAGGAAAAGCCCATGTTAAATAATTTGAGTGTCAATAGCGGCCAAACGAAACGAGCTACGACCCTGGGGATAGGCTAGATCGCTTTAGGAGGGCACAATACCCCTAGCTGCCCTACCCCAAGTTTCAGACCTAAAACACGAGTGGTTACGGAGAAATGGCATACCTGTGGGACTTGGCCATTTTTTAACTTACTATGGGAATTAGCCATTTTTGGTAGTGGCATGATTGGGACGTTTTTGTATAGCGCGGCCTCCCGACTTCGTCCAGACATGGGAAAAGGCTTGAAAGGCGCGGGGCGACGAGACACATCGACCTACCGAGTTTCATGTACTTTGCAAACACAGTTTTTGAGCTCCGAC
The DNA here is from genome assembly GCA_023313725.1 of Lithobius niger. Classification (NCBI taxonomy): domain Eukaryota; kingdom Metazoa; phylum Arthropoda; class Chilopoda; order Lithobiomorpha; family Lithobiidae; genus Lithobius; species Lithobius niger. Next base: position 28,045 of record JAHWFP010156907.1, on the reverse strand, counting down.
TGTTTAACCGATCATCCGTACCTGTCGTACTGCTATAAAAAGTGCCTTTAGGGTCAACAGAGCCAAAAGGTTGGTCCCATAGGCCACTCATCTTTCTGTGCCGTCCATCTAGCATCGTCCCCCAAGCGCATGACACATTTGGCCATGATTCGACCACTTTTTTTATTTTCTCTGCATTAGCAACGCTGACGTGGATTGTCTGGCAGCGCAGCCAACCATCCAGGGGGCACGATTGAGATGTTTTCGAATAGCGTGGCCCCAGGCTTCATACAGTCATGGGGATATGCTTGAAACGTGCAGGGGGCATGGGCTATCGCTCCACCAAGTTTCATGAACTTTACACGCACAATTTTTGATCTGTTCGCAAATAACCGCGGTACGTACCTCTCGTAAGGCTATTTCCTAATGGCCTCACTAGGATGTTTTTGAATTGCTCGCCCCCTCCCCCCCACCTACTTTGTATGGACATGTTGAGTGGCTTGAAATGCGCAGGATACAAGATGCATTGACCCACCTCGTTTCATGAACTTTAGCCAAACTTTATTTGAGATATTCACAAATGACTGTGGGGCCGTACATCTCGTAATGTTATTAATTTTGGTAATAACCTCACTGGGATGTTTTCGAATCACATAGCACCCCCGACTTCGTGTGGGCATGGGGATTGGCTTAAATGCACGGGGGAGGAGACTCATTGACCCACCGAATTTCATGAACTTTACAGAAACAGTTTTTGAGCTATTTGCACAAAACCGTGGGGCTGAACCTCTCGTAATCGTAATGCTATTTGGTAGTGGCCTCACTGGGATATTTGCTGTTTGCTTGCCCCCCCCCCCCCCCGACTTCTTACGGACATGGGGATTGGCCTGAAATGCACGGGAAGATGACTAACATAGATCCGCCGAGTTTCATGAACTTTTCACGCACAGTTTTTGAGCCCCGACAGTTTAATCTATATCCCTTACCTCTCATAATCTACGAGAAGTGCCGATAGGGTCACCCGTGCCAGAGGGTTAGTCCGAGGACACCCATATTTCAGTTTCGTCCATGTAGCGTCCTCCCTGGGCCCATGCCGATTTTGGCCGTGATCCGACCACTTTTCAATTTCTCTAGGTTAGCAACGCTAGTTTTCAGTGTACGACGGGAAGCCAACATCCTGGGGGCCGTCGCAGGATTTTTTCGTGGTCACGTGGTTCGTTTTTTAATAACTCGGAAACTAATCGACCCATTTTGATGGGGTTTGGTTTGTTAGATCGGCCATGAAAGACCTATCTACTTTCCAAAATTCAGATCTCTAGCCTTTTTGTTTCGTGATTTTACCTGTATTAGCAATGCTAGGTGCACCTCTCATAGTATATAGGGACAGTAGTCTCGCTTTAGCATTGGCAGTACTAACTATGGTGGCTGGCTGTGCTAGCTGGCCATCAAAGCTCAGCACTGTCCTGTGTTTTCAGTGGAGTGTGTGAATGCCTTCGGTGGATCAGGTGTCTGCCGGTAACACGAACCTACGAAAAGTGCCTCTAGGGTCACAAGCGAGACAGGGTTGGTGCCAGGGCACCCATCTTCTGGGGCCATCCATCTAGCATCGACCCTCCTTGTGCATGCCGATTTTGGCAGTGATCCGAGCACTTTAGGTTAGGTTGGGTTAGGTTAGTGGACTTAGCCATTTTTTCGAAGTGGCTGTTGCAGGGTTTTTTTCCGAATAGCTCGGCTCACAGATGTCTCACGGACTTGCGGTTGGGCTTAAAATGTTCCGGGGGACGAGGGCTAGCCTGACACCAAGATTCATGATGTTTAGACGAGCAGTTTTTGACCCCCGACATTTTGACAGATTTTCCGTACCTTCCGTAATGCTACGAAAAGTGCCTCTGGGGTCACCAACGAGACAGGGTTGGTGCCAGGGCGCCCATCTTCTGGGGCCGTCCATCTAGCATCGTTCCCCTGGTGCATGCCGATTTTGGCCGTAATCCGAGCACTTTTCATTTTTCCTCCGTTAGCAATGCTGGTTTTGAGTGTACGCGGGAGAAGCCAACATCCGGGGGGCCGCTCGCGGCTTTTTGAGGGGGTCGCAGGATTTTTTCGAATAGCGCCGCTCACAGAGGTCTCACGGACATGGGGTTAGGCTTGAAATGTGCGTACGGACGAGGGCTAGCCTCACACCGAGTTTCATCAAGTTTACACGGCCAGTTTTTGAGCCCCGACCGTTTTACCTGCTGTGGGTAAAATGAAAGTTGGCCGAACAAAGCAAGGCTCTGCCCTGAGTCTCACGAGCACTGTGGGGATGTTTTCTGAAGGTCCTGGACTGTTAGGCTTGGTGGTTCTGTCTTCTGCGTTAGCAACGCTAGGGGCACTCATCAACATCGCTTAGCGTTGCGTTTTTTGCAACCAATCAAAGCACAATTTGTTCTAGGAATTGGCTACTCAGTTTGTCACGAGTTATTGATTCTCGTTTTTGGTAGTAGGAATTCCCTTCATCCTCGTTAGCAATGCTGATGTAGGTGTCCAAATCATAGATGTGCAGCGCAGGTTGGTGAGACCAAGGAAACTTGGATGAGCTATTCTCCATACTGAATAAACCTGCTGAGAGTTCAAGTTTCTGTGTAACCGTGCAGACCTGCCGAATCGCTCTCAACCACCTCGGTGTGCTCTGTAACAGTAATGGGGTGGCAAGGGTGACTGACTTGCTTTCTGCGGTTTGATTACTGAACGTCTTCCGCGGATGGTTCGGGGGCATCAAGGATGGGTTAGCTGCTACCATAACTGAGTGTGTTTACTTTTTCGCCTAGGGCATACGAAGTCGGCTAGCATCATCGGTCTGTATTTACGTCTTGTTCGCATGGTTCGGGCACATGACTGATATTGCAGACAGGTCAGGCCAGATTGGGTACTTTAAAGGAAGGAGTCCCTAGGTTCGCCTAAATTCCATCTTTTCCAATAATTCATCGAGTACCAATCTTATAGCTACAGTTTGGTACTCGATGAATTCTCCGGAAGAAAGGCAGCATGTCTTTTTATTTATTACATGCTGGAACTCCAGGAAACTCCGAAAGCAATGCTGGGGGTTAATATTAATTGTATTTTTCCCTACCACAGCGGTATAAATGCACTGTAGCTCCAATTAGTAATCGAGCAGTGTCCCGCACATTGCCAAAGGCATGCACTGTGGAAGGGCGTCTGTCGTGTGCAGCTGTGTCCCTGACCGTGCTTCGGCGCAGCATGCCTGAACCCCATAAGTGATGGGGATGAGAGTGTTCAGTATGATGATTTGGTTCTGTGACACCGCGTGACCGTAATACGAAATGAATGAAAAGTAATGAGGCCAAATAGAGCGTGAAAGCTGAATGGAAAGCAGGGTTTGGCCGAAAGAGGTGCGGCATACCTGGAGAAAAATGTGAAACCCTAATTGTGCTTGGTACGAGACACCGCCCGTACTCGTCACTGAAATGAGCGTGAACGCAAAGCACACTATTCAGAAGTTGCTTGAGACTTACCTACTGCTTTGTTGATCTTTACGCAACGTCGCCAGAAGGTGTTAGCACTTGGGCGCTGGAGGCATGACATTTTGTGGAGTGGTAGTTGTTGACGAGCTTAGAGGCTGCCTACCTCCTTCCAATCTTGCTCCGTCGATCTTTGGGCTATGGGCAGGGAGGCAAGGGTTCCAATTCGGCTGAAGACGACCTTGAAAGCAGCAGTGCTATTACCTGACTTGGAAGTCTCGGCTCTTGTGCTGTAGATCCTTCGGAGAGCCTTTGATCCTTTGGCTTCGGCCTTAGAGGTTGGGCGTGTTGTGCACGGACCGCCGATGAACGTACTGTGGATGAGCACTGATGCCTTGTCTGGGCCAACCGTAATCTTGCTCCATCGGTCTTTGATTGTCCCGTGATTCTTCGGATGATTTGGGCACATTGACTGTATATCGGGTACACAAGGGTAGCATCTTGGGCATAGCTGATGAGCTTGGTAATGGTGTTTGAATGGACTCACTTGCATAATAGTCTGGATGCTCTTGTTTCTATAGTTCGGGTTGTTGGCCGTGGGTGAAAGAGTCTGGTGAGTCCTGCTGAAAGAGCTTGAACTAGCGGTTTGGCTCTACCGTTTAGATTGCTCCGTTGGTATTCGGGCTATGGATGGGTACGCAAGGGTAGCATGTGGGGCTGCTGTACTGAGCTTGAGTAAGTGGACAATCCTAACTTGCTTGCTTTGCATATCTCTGTATTGGATTGGGACTGCTTCAGTGGCAGGCAAAGTGGTTATTGCTTTTTGTTGTTCCCTTGGATGAGTTGACTGTAGGCGAGTGGGTCTGGTTATGTGCTGCTGAAAGAGTTTGAACGTTATCGGCTTGGCCAACCCGTAAGCTTGCTCTGTCGGTCTTCGGGCTATGGACGGGTATGCAAGGGCAGCATGTTGAGCTGTGTTCAAACTGGAGTATGCAGACGATCCTAACTTGCTTGTCCCACGTGTCTCCATGTCCTCGGTTCAGCTTATTAAGTGACAGGCATATCGGTTGTGTCTTAGCGTTTCGGGTCCGGGATGTGTTGTTGTGGGTGAAACAAACTGATGATGTGCTGCTGAAAGAGTTGGGTCCAGCTTGGACGTACCATAAGCTTGCTCCGTTGGTCTTCAGGCTATGGGCGGTTACGCAAAGGTAGCATGTTGAGCCGTGTTGGAGTTTTGAGTAAGTGGACGATCCTAACTAGTAGTGGTAAAATACAATATTCGGTTACACATATATACCCCCAATTCCGGTCACGTGATAAAAGTGGGGGTAATGATGTACTTCCGATCATCTGTTGAAAAGTGGGGTTCCATTTTATGTCGATCTGGAGGACTGCGGAAAAGTGCTTTTTACTATCTGTTTTCCGGCTTTCGTCGATCTGGAGGATGGTGGAAAAGTACTTTTTGCTTCCTCCTATGATGTCACTTCTGGTTACGTGATCAAAGTGGAGTATTTATGCGCTTCAGATCACACGATGAACAGTAGGGGCGTCGGTTCCGGATTTTTCGTCAATCTGGAGGAGGATGGGAAAGTGCCTTTTGCTACCTTTTTTCATTCTTCATCAATATGGTGGTAGGTGGGAAAGTGCTTTTGCTATATTCTGTGACGATACTTCCAATCACGTGATCAAAATGGGGGTAATGACATCACTTCCGGTCATGTGATGAAAGTTGAGACGTCACTTCCGGATTTCATCAATTTGGAGGAGGGTGCCTTTTGCTACCATTTTCGTGATGTGGAGGATGGTGGGAAAGTGTCTTTTTTCTTTTTTGTGGAGAGGATCACGCGTAGGGTACATCCTGGGGGACCCACATTCCGAACCGTTTCGCTCCAAGACCGACAGTTCTCGAGTTATCTGGGTGGGCCAACTTGCCAAAATTCGAGGTACCCGATTTCCCGGGTGAGTTACACGTAGGGCACGGCTCAAGGAAGCCAAATCCTGAACTGTTTCACTCTAGGACTAACTGTGCCAATTTATTTTTTTCGGTGGCCAAAATAATTTTTGACCGGGCCAACTGATATGCGAAGACAAGTGCGGGTGGGGTATCATGCATGGGGGTCAAATTTTACTCTGTTTTGCTCTAGAACTAACGGTTATCGAGTTATGAGCATTTTAAATAATTTCAGAAATTGAAAATGAAACTGAAATTGAAACTGAAATTGAAACCTGAAACTGAATCCAAAATCTTAGAAAAAATAGCGGCATTTCTGGTTCCGGGCCAAGATGGAGGCATTTCCGGTTCCGCTTCCGACAGGATTTGACGTCATTCAAAATGGTGGCACTTCCGGTTTACATGGGGGCGACCATCTTGTCTGTCTGTCCTCTGAGTCTGCCAAATCGCATTTTTCTACTACTCACTTCCTGTTGTGACATCACTTCCTGTATGATGTCACTTCCTGTTATGACATCACTTCCTGTTATGACATCACTTCCTGTTATGACATCACTTCCTGTATGATGTCACTTCCTGTCATGATGTCACTTCCGGTTATGACATCACTCCTTGGATTTGTACTAAGTTTGTGTTTTGTGTGATATTAATCTTAGTGACGCGGTGAGTTTAGGTGATATTGAAAAACCTTTAAACAATCAATTGTTATTATTAGTGGAGAGTGTTTTCAACCAAACTCTGAAGTATTGAGCGTTATAGTTGATTTTTAATTACATTTTTGTAAGTTTATACCCATAACCGTTACGGTAAGTCCAGTGAGTTAAGTGTCAAAACAAAATTCGAGAAAATTCAGCCCAGATGAAGTTCTGGACTCGAACACACGGCCTCCCAGTCTTGGTGCAGTTGGGCAGGGCTACATGCACCATATCATATGCGCAACTTCTAATATGGTGCATATAGCCCTGCCCAACTGCGCCAAGGCTGGGAGGCCATGTTTTTAAGTCCAGAACTGCATCTGGACTGAATTTTCTTCGTCGGATTTTTCCTTATACAGGGTTCCAAAAATTGGCACGGTTCCAAAATAAAAATTGGCACGGCTCCAAAATAGAAAAGTTGGCACAGTTCCAGAAAATAAAAAAAAAATTGGTACTGTTTCAAAAATAAAAAAAAGTTGGTGCTGTTCAAAATAAAAAAATTTTTGAGCAGGGCCCTATATAAGGCGGGATCAGACGAGGAAAATTCAGTCCAGATGCAGTTGTGGACTTGAACACACGGCCTCCCAACCCTGGTGCAGTTGGGCAAGACTTCATGCACCATATAAGTAGGAAATCTCGACTACTGGCTCCCCTCTCGGGTGGTAGTAACTCCCCTTTAGGATGGCAGTAACTCCCCTTTATGGATTGGTAGTAACTCCCCGTGCATGGTCCAGAAATAAAATGCAAAAAATTCCATTTATTTTGTTAGTCCTATGTAAGGAATATTCTTTTTTTTTAAAGTGTTTATTCTAAATTCTATATCGTCTTTTTTTTAGGAACTCCAATTTATCTCTTCATTTTTCCTCGTGTTTTCTTTTTGGGAAAATTATTTCGTATATAATAAAACAATGATAATAAAAGGAATGAACGATTTTTCTTTCAAGAAAAAGAAAATAAATTCAAAATCATCGTTTACGTGTGCATACTGTGGAAAGGTCTACACAACTAAGCAAGATTTGATCCATCATCTTCCCAACCATCGATCCGATCTTCGACCAGTTTCTTCGAAAACGAGTTGAAAGATATTGAAGGTGAAGTAAGGTGCAAGTTGGTGCATGATGATACGCATCGAATTTATTTCCGTAAAATTGAATGTATCGATTCATCTCGAGCGCTCCATCTACTATATTGTCCGCTCAAATATCTTATCACGACTTGCTTGGATCAACTGACCAATTGTAAATTTCAACTGTGTTTAGAGGCAGATTTTACCAGGGATTCTGACACCGTGCGAGCCTATTTCTTGTATCTCTGCAGCCATTTATAACGAATCTGATGTTTCAGAAATCTTGGAGCATGCTTGCAAAAAAAATACGACCGTCAGTCGAAACTTTCGAAGAAAAAGGTAGTGGTTGGCGTTTTTTGAAATTTTGGGGTATAACCGTAAAAGTGGCAAAAATCAATCCTCTTTGCCCTAGTTCTTTCTTACCCTTCCCGAGTGCATTACGCAAGGAAAGCGAAGTTATAGTGAATGTGGAAAATTCTGACGAAAAGTGCTTTCTATATTCCGTTTTAGCTGCTAAAATGAAGTGCTACGAAACCGAAGTTAAATATTACGAACCATTTTTGAATACTGTAGACCATTCCATGTTGACGTTCCCCGTGAGTCTACGGCAAATTGATTCCTTCAAACGAGTCAACAATTTGTCCATTAACGTAATTTCTTACAAGGGATCGATAGGGCTACACCCGGTGAGAGTGGACAAAATATGGAAGGAGAACTAATTGACCTGTTACTAATAGCCGACGAAAAAGGAAATGCTCATTACTGTGCCATCCTCGATATTGATAGGGTACTCCGATTTCGAGGTGTTGGAAGTAACAGGAAATTTTACTGTCGTAACTGCTTCACTGCCTTTGGTAAAGAACAATTCATGATGAAGCACACCAGTAAATGTGTGAGATTGAATAGGGTGCAAGTACTCACTTTCTTACCACCTGGCGCTAACACGTTAAAATTCCTACACTACGATAGACGCAATCCTCATCCTTGGGTAATTTATGCAGATTTCGAAAGTATGCTCAGACCCGTGCAAACTAGTAGCACCGTCCATCCTCGAGTTCGTCTACTAAAGTCAGTTTGCATTCGCCTACTAGTTTCAGCTACGTCGTTGTTGGTCCAGAAATTGAAATCGTGAGTAAAAAATTCTACCTCGGCGAGGACGCGGTGGATAAGTTTTACGAATGTATGAATAGCGAGATTAAAAAGTTTGCCTCGATTATCTCACGACCGAAACATCTGATGATGACTGCCGACGATGAAATTCGGTTCTCGAAAACCAATACTTGTTACTACTGAAACAGTCATCATCTCCAATAAAGTGAGAGATCACTGCCACTTCACGGGAAAGTTCAGAGGTGCTTCTCACGTAAAATGCAATCTGGAGGCTAGGACAATAAATACTATCCCGGTCGTCTTCCATAACTTGGAAGGTTACGATATGCATCTACTGATTTCTGCGACAGAAAACTTCCCTTCGGGAGTAGACGTTCTTGCTAGAAACACCAAGAGTTTCATGAGTATGACCATTATGCGGTATTTTTCCTTCGGTGGAAAGGACCTTTCGGTAAGGTTGCGGCTATTAGACAGTTATAGTTTCCTATCTTCCTCGCTCGAAACTTTGGCTAAAAACCACAAGAAAGATCGACCTTTCCCCATCCTAAAAACTGTTCTCGATTCGGTAGACTGGTTCGAGCCAGAAGCAAAAAAGGAAGAAATCTTGGATTTATTGACGCAAAAAGGCCACTACCCGTATGAGTACGTGCAGTCTATGGATGTGTTTGAGGACCAGGAATTACCTCCTAAAGCAGCATTCTTCTCCTCTCTATGAGGCGAAGGCATCACCGACACGGAGTACGATCACGCAACATTAGTTTGGAAGTTGATGAAGGAGAAGGTTTTTAAAAATTACCATCTCGTATATCAGATGATCGACGTGTATCTTCTAGCTGACATTTTTCAGACTTTCAGGGAAACTTGCTCAGTCAATGATGGCATAGATCCTTGCTACTATGTATCCACACCAAGGTTTAGTTAGGTAGCCGCATTGAAAAAAACCAAAGCCAAACTAGAACTGTTTACGCACGGAGGAAAGCTTAACTTTATAACTTCCGGTATCAGAGGTGGAACAACTTTTGTGTCGAAAAGGCATTCAATCGCCAATAACAAATATCTACCAGATACTTACGACGAAAATTTACCTAGTCTATATCTAGTAGATTTGGATGTCAACAACTTATACGGACTAGCTATGACGGAATTCCTTCCCTACGATCGATTCACCCGGCTGACGAGGAAAGAAATTCTTGAATTTCGCTTGGCATCGGTCGAAAAAGATTCGGAATACGGCTATATATTGGAAGTGGATTTGGACTATCCGCCCGAGCTACACGAAGATCACAACAATTATCCTTTAGCGCCAGAAAAGTTTAAAATAATGCCGAAACTCGTGTCTCCCTTTATGAAAGAAATAGCAGGAAACAAGAAGATCGTTTCTACTTCCAAACTGACAACAAATCTGCTCCTAAAGAAAACTACGTAGTTCATTACAGGAATTTTCAGTTCTACTTGAAGCACGGTTTAATTTTGAAAGGTATTCACAGAATTCTAACATTTCGTCAGAAGCAATGGCTAAATTCTTACATACAATTTAACACCGAGAAGCGTCAACTCGCAACGACGACGTTCGAAAAAGACTTTTTTCAAACTGAAAAATAATTCGGTGTTCAGAAAAACGATGGAAAACAACTCGGGGCATTTATCCGTGAAGTTGTCCGATTTTCCAAAAAAATCTGTCAAGTACAGCACTCTGCCACATGCGGATTCATTCAAGATCCTCAACGAAAATCTCATACAAGTAAACTTGAGACTTCGTAACATCAAGTGCGACATACCGACTTACTCCGGTTTTTGCATCCTCGAACGTTCCAAACTCACAATGTATGAATTTCACTATGAGTTCATGCATCCAAAATATGTAGACCGAGCGCGTTTACTTTTCACGGATACCGACAGTCTGTTCTATGAGGTAGAGACTGAAGATTTTTACCGGGACAAGGAAATTGAGTCAGATAGATTCGATACCAGCAATTATGATCCATCACATCCTATGTATAGTATTAAAAACAAACAAGTCCTGGGAAAAATGAAAGATGAGACGGCAGGCATCCCGGTGAAAGAATTTGCAGGCTTGAAAGCAAAAATGTACTCAGTTTTAGTATGGGAAGGGAGTATTAGAGAGGCTAAAGGGATTAGTAAAGCGTTTATCCAAAAAAGTCTTAGTCCCAAAGACTACAAAAAAGCGCTATTTTCTAAAACATCGTCGAAAGCCACGTGGATGAGTATTCAAAGTAAGGATCATCAGCTCGCTACGGTTGAAATTTCAAAATCTTCCGTATCTCCTTACAACGATAAGAGATTCGTGTTAGATGATGGAATAAATACGTTAGCGGACGGTCACTACAGAACGGGTATAGCGCATGATTTTATAGACGGTATAATCGATTCGATGGAGGATGAAGAAGCTGAAGAGCAAGCTTTGCTGGAGAAAGATGAGGAAGAAGAAGCATCAGCCACTGAATTCCAAAACGAAGCGAAAAAGAAAAAAAATAGTGGCTAATAAGAGGAAAAGAGCCGCGGCTGCTCGTAAGAAACGTGCGATAGAAACTGTCGAACAGAGAAAATCTAGGTTGGAGAAACATGCGACGAAAACTGTTGAACAGAGAAAAGCTAGGTTGGAGAAAATGGCCACTGCTTTTCGTAAAATACTTGCGACAGAAACTGTTGAACAGAGAAAATCTCGGTTGAAGAAAATGGCCGCCGCTAAAAGAAGTAAATTAATATTCAGACGAACTGCTAATATGATCTGTTGTACTTAAAAATCAAGTAGAAAGTATTTAAAAAGATAAACTGCTAATGTTATCAGTCCAGCTATTAAATTTTGAATCATATCCCTTCCACTTAACGAAGTAGAGCATTTTCCCATCTGTACCTTTCTTTCGTCTTAATACTTGTTCCACTAAAAATAAATCGGGGACGAGAGTTTTTTGAATTTCTTGTTCGTAGAAACCTCCGAGCACCTGTTCGTTCAATTCGTCTTTTAATAGATACGTAACAGGTTCGATTTTTTGGACTTTGCGGATTGTGAAAACTTTGTTAGTTAAATTTTGTAACTAACCTTTATCAAAAATTTTCTTAACTTTAGAAATTCTGACTTTGTGTCCTACAACAAATTTGGGTTTTTTTCAACGATTGTTTCGGTATAATTTTCAGTGATGATTCGTGACGTCTGGTTACTTCCCTCGGTTTTAATTTAGTTGTGGAGTGAACCGTGTCATTGTACCGTGAAACTAACTCATCAATAATGCGTATCCATTGGTAGTTCCCCTGCTTGATGAATTGTTTCTACATGCGAGTTTTCAGCGTTCTGTTGAAACGTTCTACAACGCTCGCTTTCTTCTCAGAGTGGGTAGAGTACAGGTTGATGTTGTGACGCATAAGGAATGCTTTAAAGTTTTTTTTGTAGAAATCCTGCCTAAATCAACTTATAAATTTTTAGGGGGTGTCGTTCCTTCGGGTATCTTTTTAAAGGCTTCCATAACGACTACACCGGATTTTGATTTAAGGGGAATGGCCCAAGAAAACTTGGAGATGACATTAATGCAAGTCAGTAGGTAATTAAATCCTTTATTAATGTTAGAGTAAGGTATCATTTCCACCAAGTCCGCTTGCCATAGATCATTCAGACTCCGCACAATCACTTTCCGCCTCGAAAAATGTTGTTTGTGGAGTTCGTTTATGAGTTGATCCATTTCCTTTTTTTCTTCCCATTCCAAACTTGAGCTTCATTCCCATGATTGTTTAACGATCGCACCGGCTAATTTTTCTCTCCAAGAGGTCGAAGGATCCTTACGTACTTCTCGAACTTTAGATATAAGAATTTCATCGGTGACGTGCCATTCGTTTAAATTTGAGCTGTTTGAGTAGACAATGTCGTGTTCTTAACACGCCTCATCCAGTTTTTTTATTCCAGGATCTCCTCTAGCTAATCTCTGATTTAGTTTTGGTCCTGGTCTGCAATATTGATATCTGGGTAAATGTACTTCTAACGGAAAATGGTCTACGATTTTATTTACGATTCCTTTCCCAGACTTGATGAAGGAAGCTCTTTTAGTTCCGCACAATTCGCAAAAGTAGACTTCCATGCTTCTGTTATTTTTCGATGTAATAATAGTAGGAGGTTCAGGCCGGTTAAGTGTGGATCGTTTACATTTCATGCAATATTTTATCTTGGCCTCTTTTTTTATTATACAAAATTTTTTTATCGTAAACCTGAATTCTGATAAGCGTTCTTTTTTTCTCTAGCGGTGATCACCCTTCGTTGTTCCAATTCCGATAAAATTTCTATCATTTCGTTCCTGCGACCGTCGTGACCCGCTTGGGTTGACCCGTACAAAAGTCTCAGTCTTTCGACCAGATCGTTAGGATCGTCGTAGTACCTGTAATCCACCCTGCTCCCGGTTTTTTTTACCATACCAGTTCCCTTTTTCTTCATTTTCATATCCTCCCAGATAGGACCGATTATCGACGCGTACTTGGTACTACGATTCGACTTAGGTTTTCGAGTGCCCGGATTGTTATTTTGGTAGATAGCGTGCATGTTTTTTAAAAGAGAAGCGTAACTCGTTTTGACTTCGGGAGCGTACGACGGTTCCTTCAAATCCTTAAAAACCAGCAAACTCTAAAGTCCTCGTCTTCCCGCGTACTGATTACCACCGACCACTATGTCATTCTCGAACATTTTTACGGGTTTATTAGCGATGCTCATTTCTCCAGTTTTCATGTCGTATTGCAGTCCAAAGACAGGATCGGTCTCTTTGGGATTTTGGAAAAATTTCATCAGGAAATATTTCGCCGTTTGGCCTATGACTTGGCCAGGTAACAGACTATCCAAAGATCTGAGGGTTGGGAAATTTGGAAGTTCTGGAGGCATCGACACGCGTCTGTTTTGTATTGCTAAAAGTGTGGGGGTGACTTTCAAACCTGTACTGATAGACGCGTATTCGGTCCGCGTACCTGGAGTCGAGTATTCGGAAATATTGGGATCTCGCGCTATCGGAGTTGAATGCTCGACGGAAGGTTTGAGTGATTCAAACTTCTCCATCTCGTTCCCCGTGGTTTCCCACTCTTCACCATCTTCATCCTCCGGATTTATAAGTTTTTTTTATGGGAGTAATAATTCGTATACGTTTTAGTCATTTTCTCGTTGGAAAACCGGCAATAGGTTTCGCAGGACTCGTTACGGGTGGTGGTGGATTAACAACGGTAGGTTTCAAAGTATTAACGACAGGTTTAAAAAATTCTTGTGAAGATTCTTCTTGATCTCGTTCGTCCAAACGTTGAATCAAAAAATTTTCCCGTAGACGTGTTTTGAGATTTACTATTTCACATTTCTTTTCCATGTTATCTTGTTTCTTTCTTTTGTTTTTATCATCGAACGAAAACGTACGTTTATAACGTCCCTAATTCAACGTTTTTTCGATCGATAAAAACGCGCACGGATCGTCCTTAAACGTTCTACACAACGTTTTAAACTCCGGAAATTCCATGTCAGGAACGACGTAATTTTCATATAAATGTTTCAGGTTTAAATCGTCCACGGGAAATACGATTAATAAATAGGCGTTATCTCTAACCATTTGTTTGGGAATTCTGGTGTAAGACTGACTGCAATAAAAAACGTCAGCATTAGAATGACGGCCTTGAGCGAAGTAAGATTCTATGTTTTTTGTTTGTCTAAAACAACATCGTCAAAAACCACGAGATTACGAAACTTCGTGCCCAACTACTCGGGAGGAATTACATCGTTTTGAGAGTCGTGAAAACTCGCTATCTCCTGTCCTACGGTTCCCTCAATTTCGGAAAATATAAACTGTAAAGCTTGGTATTTCGCTTGACACAGAGTTTTGCTGTACACATATAATCTGCCGTAATACAATCATCCTTCGTTACAGATAAAATTAAACAGTAAGTTCGTCTTTCCGCAGTTTGCCGGTCCTATAATCAGGCATCTGATGTTTGAAGGTAAAAATGGGTGATTTTTGGGTTTCTTGATCGGCACGAAGAAATCGTAATTTTGAATATCCATTGTTTTTTTCTTATTCAGAAATCAAACTCAAAGTCTTTATCCAAAAACTTTTCGTTGAATGTATTAGATTCGACGACTCCGTAATCTACGTTACACCAAAGTTTTACGGTTCTGGGAGCGTCATTGCTGATGTACACGGAGTTAAGTTTACCACTAACTTCCGACAAGGACTTACTTCCATACAGAGCCAATTTAAACCACGGTTTTTCTATAACATTTTTGTTAAGTTTTCCTTTAGTTTTGTGGATGTTGTTGTACACCCACGTTCTGAGAGACAGTGGCTTATCCGACTCACCGTCTGCCTCTTGACAAAATGGGTAGCAGGTGGAAGCTCGGTGCGAGTAATTTGGGTAACTGAACATCGTCAAAGAAACGGGTTTCTGCTCGTCGGTTTCAATTTCTACTTTTTGGAGATGTATCTTTAAGATTTTTCATCGCGGTTTGAGATTCGGGGGTCGACGGAGAAATCCATCCCTTACACCTGAAATATTTGTTCAAAATGGGAGAACCTATTCCTTTTCAATCCTCGAATTCTACGGAAGGAGATAAGACGTACTTTACTCCATTTTTTTAATTCGTCGCGTTTTCCGACTTAACTTCTAGAGAATTTGATTGCAACAGACTCAAAAGATTTCCGTACCAGGTAGAATGAGACATTTCTTATTCCTTGTGTTTATATATAAAAAAAAGAATCGTCAAAATGTCGGTTAATAAATTTGGACTGTCTTTGAAACGAACGAAAAGACATGTGAAAGGGGTTCTGGGTATAGGATTTATATTAGACCTGAACCATGATTACGACAGGCAGAATAAGCGACTGACTAAAGTCGGAGCTGCTACAGAACCCGAAGATGTCGTAATTTATTCCCAATTTACCGAATT
>JAHWFP010156906.1:0-10679 GCA_023313725.1 Lithobius niger | reverse complement strand
TTAAATAAATACGGATGCAAACCTATTAACGTTGCCTTTTGGACTTAAATGTCAGACTGCTTGAGCGGGGAATTGAACCCACGACCTTTTGAAATAAAATACCACGGTCCTACCACTGAGCCATACTGATACGGCCTAAAGGAAATAGCCATAGTCTTGCCCCCCGAGATGACAGCGGCAACTTTCAGTAAAAGAGAACAGTGAGTGTCAGTGGAATTTTTTTACGGGAACCTTTTTATTTATTTACATATTTTTTTTGCTATCCTTTTTTTACCCCTTTTAGTCCATTTCAAAGCCTTTTATGGCCCTTTTAGGCCTTTTGTTGGCCCTTTCTCAGGCACAGTCGCACCGGCAATTGTAAGCACAAAATGTCACTGTATTAATAATAATAATTTGTTGCTGGAGAACAGGACTAGCAAGGACCCAGGGGTCGCGAACTGCCTGCCTAAAAAGGGGACAGCAGTAAAATATGAAGATAAAATCTAGACGGAAATGGTGGGACAGAGCAGTTGATGGGATCGCTAAAGTACAAAAGCAAAAATAAAAACATGTGTACAAGTTAAAAATAAAACAAGTTTAAAAATATCGTGGCCTAATGAATGGGAATAGGCAGGCTGGGTAGGCTCGTGACTGCGTTACCTCCAAGGTTAGACCTACCAGGGACACAAAATCCCCGATGGCATCGCCAGACTTGTAGGGAAGGGAAGATGGCCAATTGTCTCAAACTATCATCACTAAATAAGATTTATAAAAAAATTTAAATATCAACCATACATTAAAACAAAACGGGCACTCTGCGTAAAGGATAGAGCAATGCCCTCCTGTGTCCACGCCACTACGCATGAAATAATTGAGGCTCAGTTAAAAATCTTCGACATTTTCGGTTCTTTTAAGCCAAAATGTGGATATTTGGGACATGAAAATATCTGGACATCCAGACATTCGCAATATGGCAAACACTGTCGGTCAACTCTTTTAGTAATTAAACCGTTATAAAGTAATTTTAGGAACTTAAATTAACAAATATAGCACAGAATGAATGTGAAAAATGTGAAATGAATACACATAGAAGCAGACAACGAGTTCACAAATTTTGCTGGAGGTATTCCGTTTTAAAGAAGCAAATTTACAGTCTCAATTTCTCTTCGATTCGTGAGTGCATGCCATTTCGTTGCTTCACTTCTCGGCCAAAGCATCAGGTAAATAACCCGAGCCTCATACAGTAACGGCAGAAACTGCTTCGTCTTACACAATGCTACGCAAAAAACAGGCGACACAAAATTAGCAACGGTAAGTGGCGCCATCAGTTGGCAGACTTAGAAAACGTCGTCGGTTAGTTTGCAACCTTACCACTTGGTGTTGAGAGAGCAGCACTTACCAAAACTGCTCCTCATTCTACGTCTGTAGTAGATTTTATTTGCGTTTTTTGACGTGTTCTGTTAGGGCCTTAACTGTACGACGCTCTGAAATAACGTTGCATTTATCACGACAGCACTTTTTAAAGTTCGTAACAGGTGTTGTGCAGCTTGTAACACACCTGTATTTTTAAAGGGTTTATTAAGAACCAGCTGTGCACGACGGTAAAAATTTTCTTTTTCGAATTTAAAAATAGGATTCAAGTGTATCATCCTCTTTCAGCTAACGCTGGATGTTAAGATAAGGAGGCAGGCATCTTTAAACGTTCCGCATTCTTCATCATTGGACTACAGTTTTTCCAAACATCTCTCTGAATATGTGCGCTGCAGGATTATTTATTGGTGTAATTTCGTTTAGGTTGAATTATATTGTGTCTAATAAAATTAATTTTTTTGCACGGCATTATAGTGTGCACGGCCCGTCTTGAGTTCGCCCCAGAATGAACACAAATAATCGATTGTACGTGTTTGGTCGCAGAGTACCTTGTTGATATCCAAAGTAGTTACAAAAACAATGGCGGCCGTCGGTTAAAGCCGCCCCCTCCAGGAAGACGTAACCGATCACAAAATAAGCACAGGACCCAAGATACGCCGCGCACACTATACATATCCGAACTAAAAACAACAATGTAAAGAAGCCGACAAACAATCTAGAAGCACTGGACGGAAAGCCAAATGGGTTCGCAAAGTGATACGTAAATACAAATGCAACGTAAATATGTTTGCACGTGTATTAATCAATGTTGGAGCAATTAACGCTTCTACCGAGGGGCAGGGGCGTACTGGCCAAACAGGAAAACGGGAGGTTTACCGAGGGGCCTACGCTCCAAAGGCCTACCTGGGGGCCAATTGGAATTTTTCATGATGACTGATTTCTACGAAATGCCACATGAGGGGCCTACGTTAAAAATGTCCCGGGCCAGAATGGCCCTTCCAGTACCAACGGGTTGCTCACACTTCAGTAAAGGGCGTACAGTAAGATAACGATTCCAAGAATTCCAGGGTTTTCCCATGGATTTCCAGAGATTTCCGATTATGATTTCCAGGAATTTCCAATATTTCCGAGGATTACCAAAGATTTCCAGGGATTGCTAGGGAATTCCAGCGGTTTCTGACCGTGTAGTAAAAATGGCCGTTTGCACCTCCGTAAATAATTTCTAGGTTCAGCGGGGTTTGACGCGCTACCAGTCAGGTGCCAGAAGGAGCGAGAACAAATTTTGCTACGTAATTCCAATCGGAAATTCTATTCCTGGAATCTTTCACACGCCATAATAGACAAAGCACGAGTCTACGCAGGGCCCTCCTTTTCCCGAAAATGGCTCTGGTGGCTGAGTTCAGGCTAGAACTATCTCGGGACCTCTGGCGCATGAGAACCATGGTAACCATCAGGCCATCTTAAAGGTACATTCCGCCTGCCTTACAACAGCCACGCACAGGTCGCCATCCGCGCAGGGTGCCATCGCGCCGTTTCGCGAGTCTCGGTATAGTAATAAAAGGCCAAGTGGGATACTGATTTCACACGTTATAATGTTTGGGTGCCAGCCCTGGCTGGCCCGCGACGGCGGATTTCACACGTAATAATGTTTTCTGGGCCAAAGCGAGCTGGCCAGGGCTGACGCGCGCCCGCCCGGCCCGCCTATCCAGCCGAGGCCAGCCCTGGCTGGCCCTGGCCAGCGCGCCTCATTTTTAACGTGTGGAATTCGAAGCGAGCCCTCCCGCGCTCGTAGCTTTGCAGTGCAGCCAACTACATGTAAACAAACTAAAGAAAACGGGAAACACTAAAAAAGAAATAGTTATTTGTCAATCGTAAATTAAATTCTCCTTATCACGCAGATTGAAAAACACGTGGGAGAAAAGAAGGGATTGCTTATGAGCATAGAAGGTTCGTGATGTATCACCCTGTTCAACAATTTATCACCGTTTGATACAATAACTGGCAGTATTTTCCCTAAATGATTTAATTTTTCCAATTTTATTTTCTTTGTGCAAATTTCGTGCCATTAAAATGATTTGTGTGGGTGTATACAAAGGAAGAACTGCAGAAAAAATCAAGATTAGAGATTACCGGCAGTTTTTTTATTTTTTTATTTTGAGCAAAATTATATAAGTCATCTGAACTGAAAACAAACCTACATCTAAGAGCCATGTTTCAGAGTGCGAAGTTATGTTGAAATAATAAACTGTTCCAGAATGAAGGCGTGACATATTTATGTACTAACGAGAAAATAACATTTCAAAATAAAGTGATACGAACCATATCCATTTTGCTGTTCTGGAACGTTAAACTGCTCCAACTAAGGATTCGAACCGTCAATCTTGGAACTACAATCGCCGCACCACACCGCCAAGATTTAACTATTGGAGCGTTAGTATTTGTATCCAAAGGGCAACAGAAATGGGTTTCACACCCGTAATGAAATAAAAACAATAGCCTACATTTAATAACGCAAGAAATAAAATCGAGAACCAACTGTTACATTACAGTATTTGCCAAATTAACGGAAAGAGGTTTGGTGTCACGGAAAGGTATTACCAATAACACAAAGTCAAAAAAACAAAAAGAATTTATAGCCTGTTGATCGTTGTACAAGATCAAAATTAAAAAAAAAAAAACGCGGAGAAAAGACGACAAAGTCTGAGGAAAAAAGTCGGATTGGGGAGGGGAGTTAAAACACACAAAAATGGGTTGGTGGTTTTTCGTTTTGTATATAGGGTATGTAGGTGGTTAGATTAATTGTCTCGGCTCGAAAATCACCAGGCAGGGTATGGAGTTTCTCAAGAAACGACTTTTGGAATCTTTGGCATTTATTTCCCGGGGCGCGGCCCCCCCCCCGCCATATTCAGTTTGTTTTTCTTTTTTCAATTCTTGGCTTTTATAATCAAACATTTTAGCGACGTCAGTTTGACATTAATGTCGAGCTTCTCCTGAAAACACGTAATATGAGAAGAGAAGCCGATTCACTGCTCCTATCCACTTTGCCAACAAACGGTGCTCCTAAGCGAGCGCGGGTCGGCTCTCAAGCATTTATAACGTGTGAAATCAAAGCGCGCCCGGAGCTGGCATTAGGGCTGGCCAGGGTTGGCCCGGGCTGGCTCCAGCCCAGGGCTGACCCGCGACGAATTATTACGTGTGAAAACAGTAGGATAGTAGCTGCGTTCCTCGCAGCTACTATCCCATTTGACCTTGGGCGCAGTAGACGAAACAGTATGAACACAAACAATGTGTTGTTGCAAACTGGAAAGATTTTCGTATTTTAACATCACACTTTATAATTTGTTAGGCTAGTATCCTATAATTTTTCTTCAGCGATCTATTGGCATAAATAATATTAATTTTTACCGCATTAGTTTTTTAGATTTTTGATCTCATGGTAATTATTAGCAAACGATTACTAATTAGTAAATGCACATACGCAGATGAAATGTCATGGTTATTGTAAGCGTGCAAAGCATCACATCATCACAGGAAGGTATTAAATTAATTCCCAATATTCCACAGAAAATCTCTTAGACGCCATATTTTAACACGGATTATTCGCAAGGGAAAGACTAACGGTAAGTAAATAGAACTTTGAGGTCGTACTTGATGTGGAGAATCGAGAAAAGTGGCGTTGGGAAGAATGTACCTTTAACCCTGTCGGGGGAATGTCTGGCATCACCATATCCCCTGCAACCGAAGTCGACCCATTCATGATTAGGACCATAAATATGGGATTCCTATTAAATGGAATGCTAATGGCAAATACCCCCCTCCCCCAACTCCCCTTCCTTCACTTCCATAAATCAAGCACTGGTCCTTACTTGGCGTTGTCGAATCTTCGAAGCGAGTACGTGGGCTGGCAAGAGCAGCAACGGATCCGTGATGGGAGGCAAAACTCGTCGTCTTCTCGTGCAGACGAGAAAGCAAATGGCGGTCACCACCAAGTCAGACACGAAATGGAGAAGGTGAAACGGAAATAAGACGATAAACCAGAGCCACTGGCAGATGCGAGCTAAAAAATAAACAAAAATAAATAAACAAATACAATTTCTTCAAGTATGCCTACAACAAGGCCAGCTGAGATTGAAGCTAGTGCAGTAAGGAATGAACGCAGATTTTGAACCGCTAGATGGGCGCCATCTAGCGATAGTGATATACTTAACCATGACCGCTTGCTCTCCGGTGCACGTGGACGCACCAACTTTACGTTCAGGAGGCACGTGGCACGTTTGTTGTGTAAAAAAGAAATTTCTTTGCGCATTCCTTCGCTTGTTGAAAAGCAGTTTACCGAATATCATCCTAGGTTGAAACCAAGTGGTACATAGAACTAAATAATGGTAGACGACGCTGGATGCTGCAACCTGTCATTTGGTGAATAGAGCAGTGACACGACGTAGTATTATTGTATATAACTCTATGCTGGAGCCTTAATGGGTTAGCTGCAAGGGGCACGGCAGAGAGAAACAGAAGGGAGTCATACTGAAGCCGATGCTGTGAAGAGTGATTTCTTAGACCTAAAACGCGCGATTTTTGTTATCGGAGAAAACAATGTTATATTAAGCCTAAGAAATCCGCTCTTCCGTTGTTTTTCCCTCCATTTTTATGTAGTGCACCTTGTAGTTATGCCCTCCAAAACCCATACTGGTGCCAATATGGCGGCAAATGTCACTGCTCTATATGCACCTTTAAATAACGCTGATGTTTGCCTGATATTCAGATTTTTCATTTAACTTTCGTACTGTTGGTGGGATTAACCCGGCGAAAGAACTCTGCGTTTGGTATCACGCCTTCAACGGGCCGAATAGCTTGGCGGGAATCCGTATGTTTTATTTCGGTGAAATCACAATTTGTAAACATTTTTACAGTACTTAAAATATGTAATTTATTTACTACCATCCTTACGTGTCAATGGAGAAATACCATCTGCGCTGTTGTATGCAGTGTGGCCTTCATATTTCGTACGTTACATCACACTGTGACATACATGATTGGCGCGATTTAAGCAATACCGGTGGTGACCTTGCTACACAATCAGTATCACTGACAACCATACCTACGATCCCCAACGTTAGCTACGAAACTAAAATTACATTTTAAAGAAATAAATTTCTTTACCTGCCACCATATTTGATCCAGAAATACCGGCAACCATAATGTAGGTCACCAAACGCGCTTATTTTTCTTTTTCGACAGCTGGGAAAAACGCGAAATACACCGCGAAATACTTCTTCCCACATCCGTTTGGCAGTAGTTGAGTATACTCGTACTATTCAGACAGCTTCCGTCTCTCTCTGACGTCACCTATTTACGACTCCTTTCATAATACGTGGTGCTTTTATATAATTAATTCAAGCACATGTGGTTGAGGAGAGCTGTTTATTTTAGGAAAAAGGGGAGCGAACTGCATAATTGTATAAAGGGTAAACACTGATCTAGACACTGAACTAGTTCAGATCGTTCGTGAACGACGCTGTACACAAAAAGCACCATTTTAAGAGCCAACTCATAGATCATTTTGCGCAGTTTATAAGTTTTGGTGGAACGTTCTGCCACCCGTGTGCACCAGTGCGCAAGAAACGCATAAAGACAAGCGGCTGCAGCGACTACCTAGTCGCATCCGGTCTTCTGTACACTTCTGCCACTTTCGAAAATGTTGAGGTGCACACCTCTATCGCGCACTGCAACACGATCTCTATTATATAATATAAAACACAATTGTCGGTTAAAAATGTGTTAGCTTTAGGCCTAGTCTTAGAATTTAGGTCCAGTTGTCAGATTTTAGGAGTAATTTTTACCTGCCATTTTAATTTCGTAAGTAGCAGCTAACGGAGAATTGGGTTCGCGAATAGGATTTTCACCCATGCAGGACGGTATCGAGACTATTCTAAATGAAGCTAATGTGTGTTGTTAACGAAATCCTTTTGTCTTTACGGTTGTATGTCTTCTTGTAGTGGTTAAATGTAACGATCAAATGTTATTATTTCATTGAGTTACGTCGAGAAAGTCCATTAGCTGTAAGAAAGCAACGACGTTTTAATTTGTGGTGTTTTTTTAAAGTCCAATTGATCTCACTAAAATAGGCCACGGACGAAAAATGACGTTGCTTGCTGTAGTCCTCCCAGCCGTTTCGACCAAAAATCGAACTACGAAATATCGTTCTTCTTTGGTTTCGGATGTACAGCAGAATAAAAAAAACGATTGAAAAGTCAATACGTAGCTCATTTTACTCAGTTTGGGTTGAACGTTCCAAAACCAAGCCAAAAACTCGTCTTTCTAGTGACAGTTTGGTACCTTTAATGCTAAGAAACGGTAAGCAAACTCAACAGACAAACTCAAAAGTATCTGTTGAGCGAAAGTGACGTTACCTTGTGACGTCAGACTGTCGATAAACTTACTTCGCGTGTGCTCACAATCAATTCCCTCGTGGGCAAGACGCACGTAGGCACGCTAAAAGTGATGCGGTTACTTCCTCTCTTTGGAGCACTCCGTTGAGTTTGTTGTGTTCTGATTGTAGTTTTGGAAAACTTTAATGGCTGACGTAGCCACAAACAGCACGTGTGACGTCAAACGTTAAGCCAAATTGTTTCCAGCAGGACGAGTTTGACCGAGTTTCGCCTCGTTGTTGTGGAAGGCACTGTTGAATTCTGCAAATACACGAGTCCAACAGTGCCTTAGACTCGTATTTCGTATTACAAGAAAATATTACAAAATCAAATTTTACCACAATATCATATTTCGATAATTAGTTGCATTCCGTAGTGAAAAAAATAAAGGAAAAAAAAACACCGAGTGATACACGAGTTGTTTTTATCAGCGAATGATGGAGAAAACTCATCTATACTTAAACCAGGCACACGTGTTATTTCCAACGGTAATATCACGTCGCATTAAAAACAAAATGAGGTACCAAGACGAAAAAATTATCGGATAATATTACATGTGGTCAATTATTAGTGGTCTTTTCCGCTGTGCACTACGATGCTGCTACCTATCACCTCATCGCCTTAAGACGTATAGGTAATACACGTTAACACTACTTAGCAGCTCTTTGCTTCAGTCACCGCACAAGTACGCCACGATTGGGCCCAGTTAGACAGCGGACGTAAAGGTAAGCTGTAAGGCTTGTCCACCAATGGGGTGCTAGTGTGGCCTTGCTGGGTAACTTGAGATATAGGGTGTCTCAAAAGTCCGAGAACACCCTCACAACTTTTTAAAGGATTGAAAGAAAATAGTGAAATTCTGGCAATGTAAGTTTGATTAAAGCGTGACCTTTTCGTACACCCGGCATTACGCCCCCCCCCCCCCCCCCCGTCCCGACAGTGGGGGGAAAGGGGGGCACTGAGGCCCACGCTCTGGGCTTCAAACGGCAAAAGACGTTGTAGGTGTGATCGATCACTAAATTGAACGAAGCATTTTGCTGCCATGTGCGTCGCTTTACGACGTCTTTAGCGTGAAGAAGACGTAGGGATGCAGAGAAAATTCCAAATGTTTGACCGGCTGCCATTTTGGATGGGCTCATCGTATCGAAGCTATCGTTGCGGCACTTTACTCGCCTAATGAAGACTTTCCAAATAAGGCATTCCTTTACCCCCCCCCCCCATTCCATTGAAAATTTCTAAGTTGGGCAAGGAGGGGGGTGGCATAATGCCGGTTGTACGAAAAGGTAGATCCTTTAACCAAACTTACATTGCCAAAGTTACACTATTTTCTTTCAGCCCCTTAAAAAGTTGCGACGGTGTTCTCAGACTTTTGGGACATCCTGTATATTGGTGAAGCTGACACTATCGGGGAAGGTGGTGCCTTGTTGTGTAACGTTGGGAAATTTGTTCATTAGATAGAAATAAATCACAAAAACATATAACAAATTTAAAGATGAAAGTTGACATCTGTGGAAACAGCTGGTGTACTGGAAACTGGTGGGAAGGAACTGGCGATGCGCTAGTGGGAAGTTTTGGAGCATGCCTGCTGCAGACAAATCGCAAGAATCCTGATGTCGATTGTTGTTTTTGGGAAAAAAATGGTAACTAGATCATACGATGGGCAATGGTATTCTAGAGTATTCCTTAAAGCAGGTGAGTTAAGTATGTATGGCTGGAGTAGTATCCAGGTCATTTAAGAAAAATAGAAAAAAAACGGGGGGGGAAATGTTGTATGCGACCAGTGAGGATGCAAGTGATAATGACACAAATCTTAGTTGAAACTAATGAATAATGAATGATACTAGAATAAAAAATAAATTAAAAAAAATCAGAAAATATTGACTTCTGCAATTCCAATAATACAAAGTTAAATGTTGTGTTCAGTGCACGAAACATAATTGGTATATGGTACAAATAGCCGGGCTGAGTGCGAACAACATGCTACGTGCGATAATGCTGACAAAGATATACTGGTTCCTGTAGCAAGCTGGTATAATCGGGAGTATAATAACTGGAGCACACGTACTGTGAGCGTATAATAGAAACGACAAATGCTATGACGGAGACGTTGGCCGGGGAGGCTTAACTTGCATAAGTAAGGTCCAACATGAAACTGTGTGCTATGAGGAACTAAGCCAACGAGGTGATGGGGATTGTTGCCTTAATTTGCAATGGCTATGAGAAGTGATGGGGCTGCACCGCGTCCACCGGCCTTGCTCCTCTCCAATAGTAAAATCCACAGGGGACTCGTCGTCACGGTGCTCGCACGCCCGCATGGATACAGAGTACTATACATATAATGAAAGGAGTGAACCAGCCAGAATTGATGGATTGATGTCATTTGCCCAGGGAGCCTGGACCCGCAGTCATGTGTTCCCTGCCAATACCAATAGAGCAATGACATTTGCCGCCATATTGGCACCAGTACGGGTTTTGGAGGGCATAACTACAAGGTGCACTACATAAAAATGGACAGAAAAACAACGGAAGAGCGGATTTCTTAGGCTTAAAATAACGTTGTTTTCTCCAACAACAAAAATCGCGCGTTTTAGGTCTAAGAAATCACTCTTCACAGCATCGGCTTCGGTACGACGCCCTTCTGTTTCTTTCTGCAGTGCCCCTTGCAGCTAACCCATTAAGGCTCCAGCATAGAGTTATATACAACAATACTACGTCGTGTCACTGCACTATATACCCCAACACACTAATACACCAATACACCATCACCATTACGTACTAATACATACCAATACCATTACCATCACATGTCATTACGTCCCAACACACAAACACATAGTCAAACCAATTCACTGCTCACTGCTCAAACCAGCCAGATAATATTTCGTAGAACAATCCGTTTTTTTT
>JAHWFP010156905.1:0-15672 GCA_023313725.1 Lithobius niger | reverse complement strand
CCCCCCCCCCCCCCCCATCAGGCTATTCTGTGTATTCTGCAGAGCTCTTGGCTCTTGGTTTGGCGGTGGAATGGATCCTTGACCTTCAGGGCACGTATTTCATTATCTTTAGTGATTCCATGAGTGCCCTGAAGTCCTTGGCGAATTACAATCCTTGGAACCCCTTGACACAACGTGTTCAATCTTTGCTTTCCCGCTTGCCTGGCCAGCGGAAAACCTTGCTTTTCTGCTGGATAGCAGGGAATGAGCAAGCTGATTCTGCTGACCTCTCGGTAGGGATCTCAGCCTTGTTCCCTCAGACGCCTTTTCAACTCTGCGTCTGAGGTTACACGCTTTTTGGCAAACCTTGTGGAATAGACAGGACGGTAATAAATTACGGGCCAGGTCGCCGCAATCGCCGTGAGGAGGTTGTGTTGGCCCGTTGGCGCATTGATCACACCCGACTTACTCACTGTTTCATTTTGCGGGGGGTTTACCCTCCTTTATGTTATTGGTGTCGACGGCCACTTACGGTCCGGCACTTACTTGTTGATTGTCGCCATCTTGATGGTGTTCGTCGTTTTTTCCATCTTCCGCATGACATTGTGTGTCAGTTGGGCGATAAGTCTGTCCTCCTGTCCGGTGTTTTTCCAATTTTTGCAGGAGGTACAGATGTATGACATGATTTAGATTAGGGGTTTGTATAACATCTCTGTATTGTGTGCTGCAGTGGCAACCCGGACCACTGCACTGTGACTGAGGTTGGCGCTAATGACCAAGCTGTCGATGCGCCATTAAACCTCAATCCCCCCCCCCCTCATAAATATGTTAAGATACGACAGGCAGGTACGAACAAAGAAGATAAATAAATCTTGCGAAAAAAAAGGATAAATCAATAGTTTATTACTAGAATCTTGAAAAACAAAAAATTTTATAACACGCATACATAGGTATGGCGTGAGTATGAGAGCCGATATGGCAATGCCATCAAGTCATTCGAACAGTTACTTTCACTCTTCTTCAGATTCTTCTGAATCCTCAGGTTCAGCTGTAATAAGAAGCGAATCCCATTAGAAGCTGGTCCCAATATTAATTACGGCTGGGCGTCAAAATAATAATAATGTATATAATGCATTATATAGATTTTAAAATCATTATTCCATTAAGAACCCTTAGTATATTCATCAGTCCATACAATAGCTTACATAAGCAAGGTGTTCAAACAATTATTAGATTATTAGGATGCGGAAACGACAGATGACTGTACTCTCCAGTACTAGACAAGAAGAGCCTTACCTTTGGTACGGGGATCAGCCTGGGGGTCGGAGGACAAGCCGGCTCCGGCGAGATCTTCGGGTGAAATCGAAAACGCGCGGCGATCCGGCAATAGGTGGAATCTAGATTATTTACCTAGGCATCCCCTGGTGAAGTGTGAGAATATGCGTAAGCTCTTGGGACGGAGAGGTCCAATGCGGGATTACAGTTTTCAGTTACGTTAACGCCTTCACATTCGGGGTATGGTCGGCGATTGGCTTTTTCAACGGATTCTGCGCGCTCTGTGAATTTTTTTTTCGTTTCACCAGAACGTGGGAAGGACAGATAAACAAAGTTACACATGTGCGAGCAATGGAGAGCGTTACCCACGTGACAGGAATGATAATGTTCTTATATTCTAGCCTCACGGGCTTGTGACATTTCCATCATAGGGGTCTGGGGTGGAGTTTCGTAAATCTCTAGTTGCTCAAACAGTAGAAACTGATAGAGGTTGCGCACAATGTAATCGGGCAAATCCTCACCAGCATGGGCTCGGGAGGGGCGGCAATGCCCAGAAAAGTAATGATCACACATGGGGGGGACGGAGAAGCCGGATTACACATTTGGCAGTGACAAATCAAATAAACAATTGTTGATAACTGTTCATATACAATGCGCTGTAACAAGCGGGCTTCCCGGTTCATACGTGTATTCGATGTACCTACGTTGGGAAGCGGCATGATGGGTGGAAAAAGGTGTACCGGACAGACAGATGGGAAGCACAGTAACGTGAGTAGACAATATCATACAAACAGGGGTTAAGATCAAGCTTACAACAAGGCGAGGGACTGTGTTGAGATACGTCACAATAATAGCCCCTCCTACCTGCAAAAAATTTAACCCCAGGTCAAGGTCACGGGTCTCTTCGACAATGGGCCCGAGAGAGATAGTCCCCCCCCCTTTCCCTCATGTCCACTCCCATAGAAAAGCACGCCAAAAGCGCGTCTCACACCCTCAGGTGCTGCAATGCACTGTGACTGAGGTTGGCGCTAATGACCAAGCTGTTGACGCGCCATTAAGCCTCATCCCCCCCCCCCCCCCCTCAGGTGCTCATAAAAATGCCTCAATGTTGTTGGCAGACTGACGAATAACTGTCAACTGGTCCTCTTTTGACCAGTTTCAAGCCAAGAAAAAATCAATGAATGAAGATACGAGAAAAAAAGATAAAATATAAAACTTGTGTTAATACATGGCCTTGTTTTACAGCACACGGTCTTTGTTGGAAAATAATGAGATATAGAAATGCTTGACCCGAGACATGATACATTGAAAGTTAATGCATAAATAATAATAAGTCTATATTTCATTCTATTCCTGCCAGATGTGAGTTAGAAAATAAGAGAGATGGATGCAGGACCGAAATAAAGCCATTAAGCCTCAATTCCGCCCCCCCGGAAATAAATGGAAAATAGGTCTGGAAGCATGGAGAAATAAGACGACGAAGGAAAGAAACCGATCCACATAAAGCCAGCTGGTAGTAGTTTGAAGGAAGTCGTTAATTCGATCCTCGTTTTCCAGAAAAATAAGGAAACTCAAGTCCTAAATTGATTATTAATAGTGCACTATGAAATGTTGATTAAGAGCTCTATATGAATACACAGCCCCGCAGAAAGGTTAAGAAATAACCAGGATGAAATTTCGTAGCACATCCCGGACACAGGAAAATATGCATTACCAGTAATTTAGCATTAATGGGGAAAATATCATATTCCGGACTCAAGTAAAAGTACGTTGCCAATAAATATGAATTAATTGGGAAAGTATCTTATCCCGTACATAAGAAATATACATTACTAGTAAATTTTAATTGGGACAGTAGCATATCCCGGACTCAAGACAATATGTAGTACTAGTAATTTTGCCTTAAGGAAATACCGCACACTGGACACTAGAAATATGCATTACCGGTAATTTAGCATCCTGGACACAAGAAACATACATTACTAGTAATTTCTCGATTAATTGGGACAATATTATATCCCGGACTCAATAACTAGTAATTTTGATTAATCATGACAGTATTACATATTGGATGATTGAGATACACATTATCATTGAAATTGCATCGAATAGAAGAATTTTATAAATTTTTTTAAAATTTTGTCTGTCAAGGGTGCCATTACCCTTGTCAAGGATGGATGACAAATGAAAAGATGACACAGATGACATCTGGGAAAAATCAAGAGCACAAAAAGGAAAACTAGGAAAGTATTGAAAGAATGATGTTTTGGATTCACTCTGTTAGTAGGGGTGACACTGCCTTTGGGGAGAAAAATGGATGCCAAAACGGAAAAGATGACGGACAGAAAAGATGAATAACAAGAGGAAGAGCCGGAGCACCGAAGGAAAACTAGGGAAGTATCAAAATAATATTGTTTCTGAGTTCACTCTGTTAATAGATGCATGGGAGAAATTGCCTTGTCAGAAAGATGTCCTGAAAAGACGGTTGTCCTGAAAAAGACGAGATGCCCCGAATAAGATGATATATCCTGATAAATCCAGATGTCCTGAAAAAGACGAGATGTCCTGATAAGACGAGATGTCCTGAATCAGACAGAACGGTAATAAGTTACAGGCCATTAAAGGCACTGTCGGGGAGTGGCACTCGGCGTGTCGCCGTGAGGAGGTTGTGTTGGCCCGTTTGCGCATTGGTCACACCCGACTTACTCACTGTTTCGTTTTGCGGAGGTTTGACCCTCCTGAATGTTATTGGTGTCGACGGCCACTTACGGTCCGGCACTTCCTTGTTGACTGTCGCCATCTTGATGGTGTTCGTCGTCGTTTCCATCTTCCGCATGACATTGCGCGTCAGTTGGGCGATAAGTCTGTCTTCCTGTCCGGTGTTTTTCAATTTTTGCAGGAGGTACAGATGTATGATGTAAGATTTAGATTAGGGGTTTGAATAACATCTCTGTAATGTGTGGTGCAGTGGCAACCCGGACCACTGCACTGTGACTGAGGTTGGCGCTAATGACCAAGTTGTCGACGCGCCATTAAGCCTCAATCCCCCCCCCCACGTCCTGAATAAGACTATATATCCTGATAAAGCCAGATGTCCTGAAAAGACGAGATGTCCTGAATTAGACAGATGTTCCATAGAAGAACGAGATGTACCGAAAACCAGGAAGGGACGATTACGGAGGACGAAAATAGGGAAGAAAAACAGAGAGAAGCAAGAGAAAACCTAATTGAATATTTCTGCCTATACATGAACGTTTCTTTCCACAATCTTTCACAAGCTAATTTCTATAAAAACAGAGCTCTATTATCAACACCTGGTCGAAATATCTGTATAGATAGCTGCTCAAAATCAAAGGTAAAAAGTTATATGCATGATTGGTTCCAGACTGATATACCATTAGTGTAGGTTTTCTTCAAACTCACGGCCAACCTTGGAAGTTTTTCCTACACTTGCACTCGAGGGAGACTCGGGTAGAATAATCGTTATGTTGTATTGGAGGGAATTGACTATGCTGACAGGCTAATTAATAACGATAAAATAATTAAGACAGACTGATTATTCTAGGCATAAGCTGTAGTCTCATTAAGAGACAACAAACTTATTGTTTTCTCAAGGATTGTTATGGGATTAATTAGATGCAATTATGTAAATTACATGCGATTATGTAAATTACATTAAGTAATATTTAAATAATAATAATCAGTACTTGAATAATATCCTGAATAACTTAATATCACTAAAATATTGTTAATCAAAATGTAAGTGCATGACCTACAAATATTTATTATTGCTAAAACAATATTGCAAGCCAAGCTATTTTATTTTCATAAATAGCACTTTAAAAGACCAACAGGGATTGAGAAAAGAGAGCCAAAATATTTTAAACAGGTTGAAACTTGCAGCTGTATTTTATCCAGGCCGACCACCCAAACTATCCTAAGAAAATCTTACGCAACAGGTTACATCCGGTTTTCTTGGTAGAGCAGGCAGACATCTTGGACAATTCTCAGTAAAGCAAGGAGCGCTAGTTTCAAGCTTAGCCAGCGTTCATAGAAATGCTTTTCAAGCTAACCTAACTTAAGACACGCTAAAGTAATAAATATCTCTTGCAACACGTCCAATTCTTAGAATTGCAACCTGGCCTTTAAAACACAGCCAAATAGCATGGCCAGAGTCAGTCGTCGTTTAGAGTTCAGATTGTCGTCTTGTCCGTCCGCCTAGCCTAGCCGAGCCACCGTTGCGAGCCAAGCCGAGAGTGAGGCCTTTGACTCAGGGGGACTGTGAGTCCGGTTGCCAGGCAATGCAGCCTCAAGCTGCTGGGATCAGCGTTAGGTATAATCTGTATCGTTCAAGATACTAATTGTTCAATATTTGAGTTGATATTTTAAATTGGGATATAGAAAGACAGTAATCGAGATATCAGCACTCTTGAAGGAATTAGCTAGGCTACAATCTATTATTTGTCAGAATCCATGAATACGATCTCTTTTCCTTTCCGTTCTCTATCATTTATTTTAGGCACCTGAAGTAATGCAATAAATTGTGTTGCAGTACTAATATGTTTTTGGAAATGCAATCACTAAATTGATTACTATTTCCTAGTTGTTTCCTCACACGTTTATTTAGTACAGTCATAACATATCTAACATTGTATACTAATCTACAATGTAATCTATAACGTATGTGTTGGTAGTGTGCCAATGTGTGTGTTAGATAAATAGTCTGGTTGCCAAATGGCATTTTTTAACTTAAACCCGGAAGTAAGGTCTGCCCAATGTTTTATGGTGTTTTGTGTTTCTTCAAGGCATACTTAATGAAATTCTGCAGAGTGCCATTTTGTTACCCTTGAGCAAATTTAAATATTCAAGATGTCTGAAAAATCGTATATCGGCCATATCTTCGCTTATAGAACAGACAGGATAATCATTTTGGTGTGTAATACTATGTTTTCAGGGTCAGGGAATACTAATAACAGATTATCTTGTTGATAAAATATACGCCCTTTTTTAGGGGTTGGTATCACAGTCACCGTACGATTTTTCGCTCATTTTCAACTTTCAACTGTTATTCTGCCGTTTCTGATTTAGGTGGATGACCCCAATTATATTCATTCGAAAGGTGGGGAATGTCTTCTTTGCATCAAGGATAAATACATGGGTTCATCGTTGTTAGGGGCCGATCTACGCCCTTTTTACTAAGGGCTAGTATCACAATCACCGTTCGATTTGTCACTCTTTTTTAACTTTCAATTGCTATTCTGCCGTTTCTAATTTAGGAGGAAGACCCCCAATTAGATTCATTCGAAAGGTGGGAATGTCTTCTTTGTATCAATTGGTTCATCGTTGTTAGGGACCGAGCCACGCCCTTCTTACTAGGGGCTGGTATCAGAGTCACTGTTCGGTTTTTCAACTTTCAACTGCTACTCCGACGTTTATAATTTAGTTGGATGATTCCAATTAGGTTCACTCGAAAGGTCTGAATGTCTTCCTTCGAATGAATCGAATTGGAATCGTCCACCTAAATTAGAAACGTCAGAATAGCAGTTGAAAGTTAAAAATGAGCGAAAAATCGAACGGTGACTGTGATACCAGCCCCTAAAAAAAAGGGTAGAACTTGGTCCCTAACAATGATAAAACCATTTATTTACCCTTGATGCAAAGAAGACATTCTCACATTTCAACAGCAGAATAGCAGTTGAAAGTTGAAAATGTGCGAAAATTGAACGGTGACTGTGATACCAGCCCCTAAAAATAAGGGAACATATTTTATCAACAAGATAATCTGTTATTTGTTCCTTGACCCTGAAAACATAGTATTAAACACCAAAATGATTATCCTGTC
This sequence comes from Lithobius niger, assembly GCA_023313725.1. Taxonomy (NCBI): domain Eukaryota; kingdom Metazoa; phylum Arthropoda; class Chilopoda; order Lithobiomorpha; family Lithobiidae; genus Lithobius; species Lithobius niger. Next base: position 8,576 of record JAHWFP010156905.1, on the reverse strand, counting down.
TGTTCTATAAGCGAAGATATGGCCGATGTATGATTTTTCAGCCACCTTGGCCACCATCTTGAATATCTAAATTTGCTCAAGGGTGACAAAGTGGCACCCTGCAGAATTTCATTAAGTATGCCTTGAAGAAACACAAAACACCATAAAACATTGGGCGGACCTTACTTCCAGGTTTTTTGGCCCTGCTACCGGACTAAAACAAATCCGAACTGTTGGAATTAGAGCCAACAAACTTGCTATGGTAACCAATAGTACCAGAATAAGTATTTCCAAGTTCCAAAAACTGTACGGTGTAGTATTTTTCTGCATTGTTGTAATGAAACATTGTTGTTGAACCAAAGATATTGGCGACAAAATATGGCCTACATTTGCAGTATCTGCGCTTCATGAAGACTGGGTAACGATGCTAATCAACGAGAACTAAGCTCACGAGGTTTGCCTTTGCTAAATGGTAAACAATTCCGCATGTCTACCTGAGTAGTGAGGGGGTAACTTTGATACAGAATTTAACAAGGGGCTCTTCCCATGTTAAATCTCAGAAAAAAAAAACGTGGCGTGGGGTCTGACATCGGGTAGGATAGGGTAGGGTACGGGGGCGTACAGAGAGTGCGTGAGTGGCTGGGGGGTGGGGGCGGGATGGCTCCTTAAGGCTGGTTTTGAAGGGTTCAATGACCAGAGCAGTTTTTCGAGCACCCCTGCCCGGTATCGAATATCGGTTTTTTGGAGGGGTGGGTTGGGGGATCGCCCAGCTAGTCCCCCCCCCCCCGGCTCGTTTCGTTTTCCACGTACGGGTTTCGTATTTTGGACACGGAGGAGTAAGGGGGATAATCCCTCGTTTTTGGACAGGGATGAGGGGTCGGCAGCTGGCTCGTTTTCACTGCGAGCTCGCTAGCTTTTACTAAACCCTCGTGCCTAGCGTACCGCGCCTATGAGCGCCGTTTCGTCGCTTTTACGACGCTTCTGACCTATCCCTGTAAATTTTTATTGATTGGCCGTAACGCAGCCATGTGAAATGAATAAATAAATTTTAAAAATAGTAAATAGTGCGTGGTCCTCTCGAATTTGGCGTGCAAACCGACAAACAAACAAACAAACAAGCCAACAATCATAGCCTGCCTGAATTGGGCCAATAGCTCGCCCGGCGGAGATACGAGCATGGCCGTGCTTCTCCTACCGCTTCGGCAGGCACACACAGGGACAGGGCGGCGGCCGACTTCGGGAAACCACGTCGATTGTTTTACGGCGTACAAATTATTAGATCCTAGAGAAAAATACACAAACAAACACGCATTTAGGCCACTATTCTGACAATCGAAATATAGGAACACGGTTTTCTTAGTTTAAACATCGTCGTTTTAAACTCCTCATATCCGCTAGGTGGTCGCGGTGTTGCACTGTAGCGTTAATCCACATCATTTAGCTTAAAGGGCCAAAGTTGCTTGCACTTTTCCCACCAGCACCTCAAAAACTGCTTGAAAATTATGCGTTCTGTCTCGTTTTTATTGCAACCAACCAAAATTGGCGACGTGCACTAGTAGTTTTTACACGCTTCAACTAACCTACTTCCCTCAGTGAATAAATAAAATACAAAAAACGCATGAATTTCAGAGCATTTTTTAACAGGAAAATGGTTCAAAATTATTCGTTAGGCAAATTAGGCGATACGCATTTGTTTTAGCGCTAGCAGCGTATCTGTATAGTAGCCTACTTCGCTAATAAATAATTAAAAACACGGATAAAAACGTTCAATTTCGCAGCATTTTCGTACTTACGTACAATCCTGTTTTTTTTAATCCGTGTTCGATTGATTTCAGCAGGCAAAACGAGCACTTTTGCAAAATATTCCAATTGCGAGGTAATCGGACGTAATCCAAGCAAGTTTTGCGTAGCAAAAGTTTAAAATTCACTTTTTCCTAAGTAATCCGAAAATAGACCGCTTTCCTTTGTTTGGTGCATGGCACTTTTGCTGTAAAATTATCCGTTTTTCGCGTATTTAGTAGCGCCGTTCAATTCCCACATCCTCTCCGTAGCCTAAAACATTCAAATTTGAGGCGTGTTAGCTTGTTCGCCAAACTGTTCTCGTTAGTCGCGTGGGGTCGAAAGAGGATACCAACCCTCGCTGGCGTAATATTTCAAATTTTGTCTCTTCTGCCACCATGAACATCTCCGATTTCAGAATAGTCGTACCCTCGTTTAGGAGATTGGAACAGCTACAGTTACTATTTGCTTGTGGGTGGTCAGCTTGTGTGGTTTGCTTTGGGGTGCTTAGTTGTATTCAAAAGTAATACGAAAAAAAATAAGCTAACCGCCATAACGTGTGCGCGGCCAAAGGAACTTGGCTACATAAATTTTGTCTTTTTTAAACCAAATAAAATATGAAAATGAAACCAAAATAATAATTGAGGGAAATGTAAGAGTTTATGTTTTAGACCTAAAAAATGTGAAAGATTGCTTTTTAATGTGAAAACGATTCTTAAGGGAGCTCACTCGCCTTCTACACTTGCATTTCTCGTCCATCTGACGTGCGCCTCCTTAGACTTTGATTTAAGAAATGATTAGATCAGGTTTTGTTTCTGATATATTTATCTAAAAATTAAGACTTATGATTTTTTCTAAGGGGAAACCTCTTATTTTTGGCACGAGCACGGAGAATGGAAAATTTAATTAAAACAATTAGAAAACCTCCAATTGCTTTTCTTTCCCTCAGAATCTTCATTACTTCGTCCATGACGGCTTTCCATTTTTCCGCCTGACGTGAACTTACAGCTTCGTGATAAGTGGAAGGTATTGGAATTCGGCACAAAATGCCTCTGCATGGAAATCACGAAACCCAGCTTCAGAATTATCATCATGACCACTTTAATAATTCTCGGATGATTGACTGGTTCTTTGTTGGCCAGATGTACCAGATGAGATGGTTCGTTCATCACTACATGCAGTTCCTGGGCATCTGCTCCCTTAGGCAATGTTTCTTCTTGATTCTCTTCCACTGGGTCTCCCTTTGCTGGTATCTTGTTCTTGCAGCTAAAGTCGAATTTGTTGACATTACAAGGCAGCTGTTTTGCAATACAGAATCTTCAACATCTGTCATAGACCTTTGTCGTGGACCGCCTTGAGAGCTGTAATAGATATCAGCTCGTCCCTTCTTAACTCCCGATTGTCAAGACGATCCTTTCCCATCCTTGGGCTGGTTTGATCCCTTGCTCAGCTGGTTCACGAGTCACTGGTTCTTCTTGTGTTCTATCTTCAAGAATGGACTTCTGGGTCGTTCTGGATCGCTTTCTCTTACTCTTATGGTCGGTTCTGCTAGCAAGCTACAAGACGTGTCTTCCAATGTGAATTCAACGAAGCCATTCTTCTTGGCATTTCTTAGGGCTTCTGTCCCAATTAGTTTTTCGTCAAAACGAACACTACTTTTATAGTCAGTCCTTCGTCAGGACACCAAATCCTGTATCCACTTGTGCTAAAAGCATATCCTATCAAGATGCCAAGTCGTGCACGTGGCTGAAGCTTTGTACGTGGACGTTGCTTGTCGTGAATGAAACACAGTGAGCCTATCTTCCGTAAGTAGCTTACTGTTGGTAGACGTTTGTAATAAAGGGCATCTGGTATTTCTCCATTTATACTTGAATGTGCTGTCTTGTTCTTCACATGGGCCGCTGTTATTACCAGCTCTGCCCACCATTCGCCAGACAGCTTCGCTGATACCAACATTGTACGAACAGAGTCAAGGAGTGTACGGTTCAGCCTCGAGGCTATACGTATTTGTTCGTTCAGCACGGATCCCCAATTTCCTAAGTTCTTCTTGGAATGCTTTACTGCAGAATTCCATACCATTGTTAATTCTGAGCCTCCTCACCGTTCTGCTAGTTTCTCTCTCGGTCTGCGCTAAGAAGGTCTATGCTTGGTCCTTGGTTTTTCCCAACCGCAGTCCCCGCAGTCGCCGTGAGGAGGTTGTGTTGGCCCGTTTGCACATTGGTCACACCCGACTTACTCACTGTTTCGTTTTGCGGGGGGTTGACCCTCCTGAATGTTATTGGTGTCGACGGCCACTTACGGTCCGGCACGGTACTTACTTGTTGATTGTCGCCATCTTGATGGTGTTCGTCGTCGTTTCCATCTTCCGCATGACATTGCGCGTCAGTTGGGCGATAAGTCTGTCCTCCTGTCTGGTGTTTTTCAATTTTTGCAGGAGGTACAGATGTATGACAAGATTTAGATTAGGGGTTTGAATAACATCTCTGTAATGTGTGGTGCAGTGGCAACCCGGACCACTGCACTGTGACTGAGGTTGGCGCTAATGACCAAGTTGTCGACGCGCCATTAAGCCTCAATCCCCCCCCCCCTTGGTTTTTCATGGTATATACGAAACACTTCTGTGAGTAATCGTAAGTGAACGATATGAAGTATCATGCTCCACCATGTGATACAACAGGAGCTGGTCCCCATACATCAGCGTGGACTAAAACTAGCTGTTCTTTGGCACTCCTTTCATTTAGGATTACATGTCGTGTCCTGGTTGATTTGCCGAGTTAACATGATTCACATGTAGGATTATCTTTGGACAGTGATGTTATCCCTCGTACTTTCCCGTCGTGTACCATCTTTTTCATTACTGGGATGATCATATGTCCGAGTTGCCAGATGAGAGTCTGTTCGTTTTGGGGTAGGATCATGGCGTCCTGCTTAGTGACTTTCTATCTTCTGTTGGGCAGTGAACTTCTTCCTTCTTCGCTGCCGTTGCATACGCTCCTTTCCCAAAATTCATTGGTGGTTCTTCGGTTTCACTAATATTGTTATTATTAGTTGACGCTGATACTACTCGGCCTCTTTTGAAGAACCGTCCGTCCATAGGTGCTCCCAGGTACAGTTTTCCTTCTGTATTATGACTAGACCTTCATTGTTGGTAGAAATACTATGTCCTTTCTTGAAGATCTTCAACCCGGATATGAGGTTGCGTTTCATGTTTGGTGCATACACAACGTCACGGAGAGTTATTGTCGTGTCTCTATATCCATTATCCATTTGCCACCGTCAAACGTACTTTTCCCATGCCGCATATTTTGGATGTCCCTTCTCCTAAAACTGCAGGGCTAATATTACTTGTTTGATAATTTGAGAACCATGTTCGTTGGTTGCAAAAATGGTGGGTTACAGCAGTGTCTAGCGTCCACTCACGGTCTGTTGCTGCTGTAACAAGGGCTTCGGCAAACAGTGCTTCTACGTCAATATTCCATCATCCTCTCTGACGTTGTCGAAATGTATTCACGGTCGGGCTGACTCCGTCTCCATTGCATCCATAACATTTGAAATCACTTTTTTATTCGTTATTAAGTCGTGGACTATTCGTGTCTTGTCGTGTCCGGCTGAAACTTCGGCCACGGTTTTCGTGCCGATTTCGCGATCCTCTGCCTAGGGCGGATGATGTGTAAACATCAGGATGTTCGTGGACGTTTGCCATGCCAGTTGGATTACGGCGCGCATATTCATTCAGTAATTGTTCCTTGATAGTCTTGGGTAAGAAGTTGGCATCGTCCAAGGCATACAAGTTCAATTACTGAATCCCATCCAGTAGGCAAACTGCATAGCATTTGATATGCGTAGTCATCATCCGGTATCGTTTTTTCTGCTTCAGCTAGATCGGTAATAGAGTTTTGCACTCTGGATAAATACTTGGGCATGGTCTCCCCATGCTCCATCTTCAGAAGGACAAACTCTTTTCGTAAGTGACCAATTCGTGCTTGTGACTTTGGTTCGAAGACGGCAGCAAGGGTACTCCAAGCTTCTTTCGCAGTAGTACAAGTTCTGATCAGGGTCTTTAAATCCGGCTCCAATCCAAGAACTATAGTTGCTAGGGCTCGTGACTCTCGCAAATTAAACTTTGAGCAACTCCAGGATGCTTCTCCTCCTCTGCTGCTGTGGGTTTGATCTCTATGCTATCAACGAACCCATATAAACCCCTTTCCAACAAAATCGCACGCAAATCGAATTTCCAGGACCTGTAATTCCTGTCGTTCAATTTTGGAAATCGTAGCGTAAGACCACTGCTGGAATCTTAAGAATCCATTGTAAATATAAGCTAAAGTCAATAAAATGAATGTCCGACAACTTAAGAATGGTGTACCTCCACTTGGTGTACACTTGTATTGCTTTGCTATTTCATACACAGTGCGGTAACGTGTTACCACCTGCTATACACTTGTATGTCTTTGCTCTCATATACTCTAAGGTAGTGTGCTGCCACTTGCTATGCACTTGTAAGGCTTTTCTTCCATACACAGTATTGTAGTTCTTTGCCACTTGCTACACAGTTGTATGGCTTTGCTTCTATATACACTATGATAGTGTGTTGCCAACACTTGTATGGTTGCTGTGCTCTCCGTTTCACAAAAGCACTGCGTTGCTGCGCAGTGTTTTCAAAAATACTCGTTCCCCTTCGCAGTGCTGCAGCAGCACTGCAACGCTGCGTTGCATTCCATTTCTCAATGCTTCCGCAGCAGCTATGCAGCCATCGTAGCAAGAAAATGGCCGCTCCCATTACAATGGAAGAACTAACGTTGGAGTGCTCCGATAGAATGAATTACCGCGCGTAAACAGTGGACACTGGCGAGGCTCTCAAGCTAACGACAGGTAATTAATGTGTGACAAATGCTTTACAAACAAGAAAAATACTAACATAAATACAAAAATACGAAAGCCTGCACGCACACTTGCTGGTGTTTGATTTTGTATGATTGTTTACCCAGAGGTGCGCGATTTTTTACCCTTAATGAAATGTATGCAGCCAGTTACACAGAGAGAAGCAGCAGCATATGCGTTCCGTTTTAGTACAGCAGCGCTCATGCAGCAGCAATGACGTCAGGGACAAGCGATGAATCTTTGTTGCGCACTGCTTTTGTAAAATGGAACGCACGGTTTTGTTCCGATACACAGTATTGTAGTGCATTGCCACTTGCTATACAATTGTCGGGCTTCGCTAGTTCATATACAGGAATACTAAATGTATATGACCTACTACTGTGCATATACTTGTATGTTGTTTCTCCACAATGCAGATACTAGCTGTATGTTACTATACTGTCTATATAATTCTCACCTATAATTGCTACACCACTTGAGTAGGTAATGGGCTTTCCCATATATGGCACACTTATATGGTTTATCTCCTCGGTCCACTGGTACTATTTATGTGCATTATGAACAGCGTAGGCCTACTTCACATTTCCAGGCTTTCCCCCCAGAATGGTTTCTCTTTTTCTTTCACAACTTTTGGGTGGTGTCTATGGACGTGTTGGGCTTTTATAACACACTTGAACATTTACTAGCAATGGATTCTTAATGTTATTATTCCATGACAAGACCAAGACTTGCTCTTCACCACACATGTAACATTTATATGGTGTCACCCCAGACTGTCTTGCTTCCATTGTCATGTACCATGTCACATTTGCCCACTATTGCCAATAAATCTTCTTGCCTATAGTATTTAAGCTGTTCGGGCCCATAACCTGTTATTTTGGATGTAGCTAGGTTTTAAATACAAGACCACAACTCAAACTATAGTAGAAGAGTACGCAGTTGATACTGGCTAACTGTTTTTAGGACTTGGTACATTGCAATATAGGCCTACAGCTCTATCAATCATGGTGGCATCTTACTAGTAAAAAAGCTTCAACACTCACCCCTTTCTAGATATTCACCAATTTGTTCTTTGGTTACTCCATCCAAATCATAAACACAAATACCGGAACATGGGAAGAATAAGTATCTCTCGTCCGATTTTTTTTTTAATAAACTAAGAATTACCTGCTGAATAAACTTTTCCTCTTCAATTTTTGCGGCAAAAGCATCGTTTCGACGTAGTGAAGGTGCAAAGTTTGTATTTCACGAAGCGGGCGCGTGACATCATCCGTGCTGGCGGCCGACGCGTTGACTTGGTGGAGCCGTGCAGGGAAGCATGAAACAGGGCGTAAGTCCAACAAGCAATTAACGTTAACACGTCCCAGAATTTTGCCCCAAATCATATATATTAAGCAAATAAATACAGGAAAAAAAAAGGCCAAAATCGTAAAAAAAAAAAAAAAAAAAGACATCACATACGGAAAAAAAGGCAAATAATAAACCCCAAATTCTAGGCTAAAGCAACTGTGGATGGGTCGAAATCAAGCTGGGCTACAAATGAAAGAAAAGTTTTCAGGGGATCTTTCTTATTAGTTTTACAATACCGCAGGAATTGATAATGAGAAAGATACGCTGGATAATCCTTTTTTCTTACGGCCTATAGTTCGGCAGGAACGTTTTTAACATGTCTCCAAGTGGATTCAATGGTGTTAGTGTGCGCGCCCGTTTCCGGATCGACAAAATTTACACTATGATTTACCTTTAAATGTTTGTATCCCTCATCCCCCAAGCAATCATAGGCTTTCCAGAAATCACTAATAATAGTTGTACAGGCAGAATCCACTCTTTGATAATTGTGAAAAGCGTTTCCCTATTTCTCTCATCAACAGTCACCAAGAAAATATTCCCCTGACTGGCGTTCGATTCCCCAAATACCCATTGCCCCTCCACCCTGT
>JAHWFP010156904.1:74794-94748 GCA_023313725.1 Lithobius niger | reverse complement strand
CCCCCAACCCTCCCCCCGCAATTTCTTCCTCTCCTCGCCGCACTGCCGAGCGTCTGAGGAGAGAACCTGAGAAGGTTGGGCTTAGTGCCCAGTCGCAAGACTTTAGTAAAGGTCGGGACCATGTCCCGAAGTTCCTGGTGGTGACAGGTGAGGGCCGAGATGTCACCCAACTCGGCCCCTTTGCAATACACAAAGCCCTGAAAGGAATCTGTGGGTCTGATCCCAAGGATGTCTCTCGGCTCCGTGCTGGGAGATACCTTGTGGAGGCTGCAAATGATGATCAGGCAAGGAGATTTTTGAATGCGAGTGACCTGGGATCGTGCTCAGTGCGTGTCAAGCCACACCATACCTTGAACAGCAGCAAGGGAGACGTGATGTGCTTTGATTTGAGAGGTCTCAGTGATATCATCCTAGACGAACTCAGATCACAAGGCGTTACGGCTGTGTGGCAGTTGACGAGGAAAGCAGATGGTGGTGCCCAGCCAACTGACACATTCTTCCTGACCTTTGATATGCCGGTTGCTCCGCAGCACATTATTGCCGGCTACCTGTGGTTGAAGGTTCGGTGTTACGTGCCGAATCCGGTTCGGTGTTACATGCCAAATCCGATGCGGTGTTACCGCTGTCAATGCTTTGGCCATGCCAGCGGCTCATGTAAGGGTAAGCCTGCTTGCGTTAGCTGTACTCAGGCGGCCATGAAGGCGCAGACTGTGCTGGCCCAGAGCAGTGCATCAACTGCGGTGGTCAACACCATGCGTCTTCACGGGACTGCCGTGTTTATGTGGAGGAACGTCGGGTACAGGAGATAAAGGTGAAAAACGGGTTTTCCTACTCGGAGGCCCATAAGAAGACCAAACTATCGGCAACGGCTATGACGCAGTCTTTTGCGCAGGTGTGCAGTGCACAAATGGGTATGAAAAACCACGCTGCTGATGAACCCACAAAAATTATAGCTCGCTAGTCATACGTAATAAATGACACATGATAATGTCGCTGATAAACGCTCAAACCTAGCTTCAACACTTCACGGTTGCCATCAAAAACGTTAGAATTGCAGATAACCTGAGTAAACTGTAAACCAAGGCTGAGGCACAATACATCTTGGATAAACGCTAGTCGAACCTCGATGAAACAGAAATTGTAAGACACAAATTAGAAATAACGAAAGGCTCAAATGAATTCGTTTGGACGGTACTATTTTCTTTCGGGCATGTAAGAAAAGAGAAAATTTAATTTCAGCCAGCGCTTAAACTCGCTAATTATCATCGACGGAGCAACAACAACACACAAAACATCAGCTGGCAACTTGCTGATTTCGACGTTCGTGAAGAGTAGCGCACAACTTTCTAATATTCTTCGAACAAGAGCCAAATGCTAAATTTACAGCTTACATTATAGCAGTGGACACTCTTAATACGTAAAATTTAAATCTACCCAGTTCTCCGAGTGTAAACCTTTTTTACGTTTATGCAAACGCTAGGAGTTTCATTTTTCCCTGTACGACAGGCCTAGTTAAAGATTCAGTCTGAAAGACTAATGCAGTAATAATAACTTACATTCGTTCAGAGTCTTTGCCAGTTCCAACCACTGCAACAGAAACGCAACATGAGGAAAAATAGTTTTAACACAATAGGGGTGTTTGGAGCCACCCAAGCATTTTTTGCCGCAAGGAAGTTAAAACAGAGAACGCTAACAGCAGCTCTCACCGAGTGCTGATGGAGAAGAACCTCGTAAACGCCACAACGTCACCTTTTTAAAGCACTGCACATGCGCACTTCAAATCACAATTTACGCAGCCGCAACAAAAATGACTTTCAACTTAATTACATTAAAAATAAATTAAATACATGATTCAATGAAGACAACACAAATTATATGCCTTTATTAAAAATAAAAAAAATAAATATACTAATCATAAATTATAAATACTAGTTCCACACTAAAATAAAAATTAATTCTACCATGACACGAGACTGACGTTGAGAATGACGTATAACAATACAGCTGTTATCAAGCAAGTTATTGCTTCCGTTAAGCCTCCGCCCGCATAGAGTGCACCACAAAAGACGTCAAAGTAGAAGGCTCCTGCTGGTAAAGCCTCGCCACCACCCGTGAGGACGTCACCACCAAGAGTGAAGGTGACACGGTCGTTAAAAGACCAGCTAGCTGAGGGGTCCATTGCTTCTCCTTATCAACTTGATCCTCCTTTGCCCATGGAACAGGGACGAGATTACTTGTTCCAATGTTTCCTCCTTCCAAAGACTTCGTTCTGAATCTCACTCCAACTGTGGATTCAGGTGATGATTCAGATCTCTTCGGGTCACCTTAAGCCCACCCTGGTTATGGCGCTTACCATCGTTCAGTGGAACTTCCAGGGATATCAGACCCATGCAGAAGAGCTGCGGCTGCTTTTGTCGCATTGGCGAACTCTGTGCTGTTGCCTACAGGATACTTGCTTTACAGCGTCGGACAATCCGGTTGTTCGGGGATACTCTGTCTACCATCTGGATGCTGGCCCTGTGCCACGTCCACATGGTGGTGTTGCTGTGCTGGTTCACCACTCTCAGCCACATGCCAGTGTGCCTCTGCACACGTAGATTTCAGGCGGTAGCAGTTAGGGTTTCTTTCCAATTTGATATTACGGTCTGTTCACTTTATTTACCACTGGATGAGGTCTTTGGGTTGGTGACCTGGTCCGCCAGCTTCCCTCCCCTTTCTTCTTGCTGGGCAACTTTAACAGCCACCACGTCCAGTGGGGGACCTAACACTGACAACAAAGGGAGGATCCTTGAGGAGTGGATGCAGAGGGGGTCTGTTTGCACCCTGAACGATGGAGCTGTGGTGCACTGTAACCTGGCCACAGGCAACTGGTCAGCGGTGGATTTAGCCTTTTGCTCGCTTGCCATCCCAGTTCACTTTACTTGAGCGGTCACTGCCAATCTTCATGGGAGCGATCACCTCCCCATTGTGTTGTCCACAACACAAGGGGATTTTGTAGCTTCCAGGCCAGGCCAGCCCAGTGGGCTCTTAAACAAGCTGAGTGGTCAGCCTTTGCTGAGGCTGCTGTGTTTCAGTGTGCGGTGGAGGACTTTTCTGATGTGGATGAGCTTTCAACTCATTTCACTGATGTGGTCCTTGCTGCTGCTCATGCTCCTATCCCGCGCACGTCCATATAGCCAAGTAGGGTACCTGTTCCATAGAGGACACCAGCTTGCGGGCAAGCCATCCAGGCCCGCAGGCGAGCATTGGTGCATTTACGGTGAACCCTACTACTGACAACTTTGTGGCCTTTAAGCTCCGCCGTGCCGCCCGGTATGCCATTCGTGAGGCTAGGCGTGCTTCGTGGTCGGAGTATATTTCTTCGATCACGTGCTCCACACCTTTTCAGCAGGTGTGGAGAAAGGTGCGCCAAATCTTGGGGAGGAATGTGTCACAGTCAAGAGTAGCGAATGCCATGATGTCTTCTGTGCCGGATATTGCTGATTGTCTTGCGTCTGCCTTTGCGCGGGTCTCGAGTGATAACCATTATGATCCTGGTTTCCTCGGGATTAAGCGTAGAGAAGAGGCTCACTGTCTAGACTTTCGCTCCGACGTGCTAGAGGAATACAATCTACCATTTACCAGGCGGAAATTTGTTTCAGCTTTGTCCAGGCCACATGACTCTGCCCCGTGGCATAATGATGTTCACTATCAACTGTTGAAACATCTGCCTCTTGCCTCCCAGCAGTTCTTGCTGGAGATGTTCAACCGTGTGTGGGCTCTATTCCAGCTGCGTGGAAGACTGTAGTGGTATCTCGATTTTGAAACCGGGCAAAGACCCGACTTCTCCTTCCATTTATCGCCCAATCACTCTGACTAGCTGTGTCTGTAAACTTATGGAACGGATGGTCAGTGAGAGGTTGGTCTAGGTGCTGGAATCACGGGGATTCTTACCTGCGTCCCAGTGTGGCTTTCGACGGTTTCGGTCAACCATCGATCATCTAGTTGCCCTTGAATCAGATGTGAGGGAGGCTTTTCACCTGCATCAACATCTGGTTCAGGTCTTCTTTGATTTGGAGAAAGCTTATGATACAACATGGCGTTATGGGATTCTCTGTAGTATCTATGACTGTGGCTTGAGGACACAGATGCCACTGTTCCTTTCGGCTTTTCTTTCGCGGTGTTCATTTTGCGTTCATGTCGGGATGACTCTTTCCCGCCCGTATGTTTTGGAGAATGGTGTGCCTCAAGGTGGTGTTCTCAGTGTCACCCTGTTTGCTATTGGAGTCAATCCCATTGACCAGCAAGCTGCTGTACCCCGGTCATTGTTTGTTGATGACTTCGGCTTGCACTTTCGGGCGGCTCGTATGCAGACCTGCAAGTGGCAGCTACAGTTGGCAGTTAACAAAGTCCAGAGCTGGGCAGTCACTAATGGTTTCTGGGTTTCTCCAAACAATTCGGTGTGTGTCCACTTTTGCCGCCAACAAATACTGCACCCAGAACCTTGCCTATACTTGGGATGGGCACAGAATCCTGTTGTCCCACAGACAACTTAAAGACAGTCTTTGCGGGTGCTTAACATCTTACGGGTTCTGTCGGACACTTCATGGGGTGCCGATCGCACTGCTATGTTGCGCCTCTACCGAGCCTTTGTCCGCAGTAAACTTGATTATGCATGTATGGTCTATGGTTCGGCTAGTGACTCGACTCTCTAGATGTTGGACACTGTGCATCACAGTGGTTTGTGTCTGGCAACTGGGGCATTTCGAACATCTCCTGTGTATGCTGAAGCCTCGGAGCCACCTTTGGCCATTCGTCGTCAACAGCTTGCCATTCAGTATGCTGTGCGTTTGCGTGATATGCACTCCAGTCATGCTTGGTCCATGGTTTTTGGACCAGACTTGCGGGTCGGTATGTGGTAAGGGTGGTTTTCGCGAAGGTTCCAGCAGTCTTGTCAGGAACTAGCTTTTGAAATACCCTGCGTCTTGAGGCTTGGGGAGATGTCAGTGGCCCCTTGGGTTGTTCTGAGTGGTATTTTCATTTTTGCTCTGGCGTCCCTCCCGAAAAGTTACACTCTACCAGCAAGGTACAGTCGGCGCAACTTCCAACGTCCTTTTCTTGTTCCACTAAAATACATAGTTAGTTTGGAGTTTTAGATGGTACGCATCATCATTTCAACAATGTATGCAGGATAACAGTACGTATACGCAACAAAGGGGAAAACCATTGTTGCCTTCTTCGACGCGCTTGAAAGCAACAGGTATTAGGTAGGAAGCTAAAAACGGAGTATTCCAACATATACTGGCCTGATTTAATGTCATCCACGTCAACGTAATTTCTTTGTGACGAGCATTTTATGCGTAATGACCATGACGGTTGGAAAGTTAAATTCACAACTTTCCGAGTGTTATTATTACCACCCCAACCGTTTTGAATTAACGTTTGCAATTATTTCCTGACTTCACTGAAGTGATCTCGCTGTTGCCTATTCGAACGTGAGGTTTAAAAATTGCAATACTTTAAAATAGTGGCATAATGCGTAGCAGCAGGCATGACATGTTCTAAATCTGCCTTCCTATAAGGAAGCGGTGCGCCTTTGAAGCATCTACCAGTCATCAGTTCTCGATGCTGTCGCCATCGAGACGAGAAAATGTCGAATTTTGCTCTGCCCTTTTACAGGTCGAGACGGTCCTATAAAAAGTTGAGTCGAGGTTGAGAGGACTGAAGACGAAATCGAGATGAGACGAGAAAAAATTTAAATTATCTCAACTTTTTTTAACGCTTTCGGCGAGGAAGCAAAGCTCATTGATGTATTTTACTTGCGTAAATAGGACCTAGGCTACTTAATTTTTTGTCTTCTATTCCATTCGCCCTTCCCCCCCCCCCCCCTCCATTTGGAGACGGTGATGCAATGCTATTACTCAGGGTAAAAAACAATTTAAACAATTTTTTTTATTTCCACCAGCATCCCTAAAATGGCTTAATAGAAAGCTATTAATTACTGTTATCGCCAAAATACGGCCATCGTCTTCTGCTTGTGGTAGGTCTACATCTCTTGACCTTGAGTTAAAACTTACAATTGGTTACGGAATTTATACCCCTATAAATTCTTGGTTACTGGCATTCCCCGTATTTCATAGCATAGGAAAAAAGTCAAGGAGAGTCATGAAAGTGAACGAAGAACAAGTGGAGACGAGATGAGATTTTTTTCTAGTCGAAACCGAGACGAGACGAGAAATCACGAGAATTTAAAATTAAAGGGCAAAACAAGACAAGATTTTCTCTAATCTCGTCCGGTCTCAACACCAACATTAGTCCTCAAGTATTACAGCGAGTTTTATCGAATAACTCCAACGGAAACTGTTGAAATGGCGCACCAATTCTTCATCAGGTTTCACCAGGGAACAGTAAGTTACATAGTCTCAACGTGTCGTCACAGAAGGGTTACTAGAGCAAATAGCGCTCTCCTTAGTGTTGTTTGCCGGCCAGTTTTAGGCGGCGTGAATGCAAAGTACGGTTGCTCATTGGGACACACAGCAACTTTTTGTACACACGATGTAAAAAGAAAAATTTCTTCAACTCGTTTAAAAAGTCTCCCCCCCCCCCACTCTTACCCCTTCTCCGCTGGTAACAGCTGAAGTCTCTTCACACAAATAGCCTAAAAGTAAAGGGACCACGACTGAAAGTAGAAAATCTTTACTCGCAATGCAAAAAAATTAATTCAGATTTTTTCAACTTTTTAAAAAAATTACATCCACCGCATTTCTCTTTATCCAATGATGAACCTTTAAACCATCGCCCTTTGTGGTTTTATTTGTAGTGTCATTTCCCACATCAAAAAGAGATAACTTTCTTTTCCAAGTCGTTTCTTTCCCGAAATTAGTTGTACAGACCTACTTTACTTAACCACTTGACTGCACCAGTATTTATAAAGCACTTTCATTTTAATTAGTTGTAGAGATAAGAGTTTTCATTCATGCCATGCTCAAATTAAGTGATATGCAACTAATACGAAAAAATTAATAAATTAACATACACTTTTCACAGTATTTTGAAAGTTTTCGTTTTAAAAGAAATGAATGAACAGTGTAGCCATAGCAATTCTTGATGTTAGTCAATAATAATTTTTGGTTTTGTAATGGTAATGAATCAACTTTTATCAAGTGTATGAAAAGGGAACGTTCATGTATTACCTCATCAAGAAGGGGCGGGGCGTTCGTCTCTTGATGACGATTGCTGATGAAGGAGAGGCTGGGGTTGGTCAGTTGATTAGGTAAGCATTTTTAAAAAGTCCTAAAAAACTGACTGGGAATATACACAAAAACCCCCTGCTCCTTGTGCATTCCTGACTTTCACAAACTTTGTTGTTTTGGTTCTGTGGGAAGAGGGTGGTGGGAGGGAAGTTAAGAATGACATAAAGTTAAGAATGGGAGGGGGTTAGGAAATTGATGACGACTGATGACGAGGGTGGAGGGGTGGAAAATTGCAAATTTAGTGATGACGTCATACTTGAACGCTCCCAAATGTCTGAACTAAAGCAGAGAAATGAGACAACAACACATCACCATCAGTAACGCGTCCAGCCACCGTTTGCTTCAATTACAGCTTGCATTCGTTGAGGAAGAGAGTCAATTAAGCTATGAATAAAGTCTACATCTTGCCGCAGTATCTCCTATTCTTCTTCAACACGAGCCCACAATTCATCAGCATTAGTAACATCTACAAGTTTCTTACCAACCTTTTTTGTTTAGTTTTGCCCAAACGTGCTCAATCGGGTTGAAATCTGGTCCCTTTGTTGGCCACGGCAACAAACGGATTTCAGGATGAGCCTAAAACCAACGTTTTACAACTCTGGCTTCATGAACTGGACTTCTGTCTTGCTGCATCTAAAAAAAAAACCATCTGAGTAGTGGTTTCCACGGGCATCAGACGGAACTACATGTTCTAAAATGTCCAGGTACTGAAATCGGTCGAGATGCCCATCTATACGATGAAGCGTGCCCAAACCGTTGACACTGCAACTTGCCCAAACTGGGACTGAAAACCTACCGCTTTTACGGGTTTCCTGCGTGAAACGGGGATCGAATCTTCTTCCTGTAGGCCGCGAAACTTTCAACCTTTCATGAGGACCGTTTTGGATGCACGATTCGTTTGTGAAGAGAACTGAATCCCATTCTTCACTTCAATCTGCATGATTTTGAGCAAACTCTAGTCTTTGTGTGATGTTGATAGCTGTTAGCCTGACGTTTCTCACGACTGTTCGACACCACAAGCCAGCATCGTGCAAACGAGATCTAACAGTGCTTAAACTTGCATCCTAGCCTAGTGACTCTTTAACACTGATACTGCTGCTGGTAGGATCCAGGACACATAAACCAACTACTCTAAATCTTGAGTGGCAGTGGTCGCACGTCCCCGGGGCTGTCGAAATAAATCTTGGAGGCGGCCAGTGTCTTCCCAAGCCACTTTCCATCAACGGACTGTCTTTGCTTAACAATTCATAACGTTTGCAACTTCTGCAATACTTTTTCCTCATTCAAGTAGTCCAAAAACTCGGCCTCGTTCGGCATGTGACAATCTTGGCATTATTATCGTTAAATTCAAAGGGTTTCAAAGGGTTTAATGTTTTGCGTTAATTGCAAAGTTTACAATAATGAAGGGCCGAAATTAAACCATGTGCAATGGCTGTTTGCCGTGACGTCACCACGAGTTAGCCAATGACGAACGAGAACAATGGTTGTTTGGCCGTCTGATTGGACTAGCCCAGACACGTGATATGCACGTCACAGCAAACAGCCATGGCGCGTGGTATAGCTTTCAAATTCCTTTGTCCAAACCTAACAAGCCCCGACTGCTTGTGTCGTATCACATGGTTGCAGCCGAAGTGAAACGGTTTTATTGTTGCGTTGCTCCGCTGCAAGTGTATGGCAGTACAGCCCGTTCCAACAATGCTATTGCCAGTTTCATGCTATAACCCTAAAAAGGGACGTTAGAAGTTGTGCCGACTGTACTTGTAGGAGTTCCGGCGGCTCATGATCAATGTTCACTGATGGGTCGAAGTCAGACGCTGGCGTGGCGTGTGCTTGTGTGCGTCATGCTATTCTGTGGTTTCTTCTGAGCTTTTGGCTCTCGGTTTGGTTGTGGAATGGATCCTTGGCCTTCAGGGCACGCATTTCATCATTAGTGATTCCATGAGTGCCCTGGAGTCCTTGGTGAAATCCAACCCTCGGAAACCCTTGACACAACGTGTCCAAGCTCTGTTTTCCCATTTGCCTGGCCAGCAAAAGACCGTGGTTTTCTGCTGGATCCCGGGTCATGTTGGGATAGATGAGAATGAGCATGCTGATTCTGCAGCAAAAGGGGCCCTTTCTGGTCCTCTCGAAAGAGATCTCAGCCTTGTTCCCGCAGATGCCTTTCCAACTCTTCCTCTGAGGTTGCACGCTTTTTGGCAAACCTTGTAGGACAGACACCATGGCAATAAATTGCGGGCTATTACAGGCGCTATTGAGGAATGGCACTCGGCGTGTCGCCGCAGTCGCCGTGAAGAGGTGGTGTTGGCTCGTTGGCGCATTGGTCACACCCAACTAACTCAATGTTTCCTTTTGAGGAGGGTTGACCCTCCTGAATGTCATTGGTGTCGACGGTCACTTACAGTCCGGCACTTCCTTGTTGATTGTCGCCATCTTGATGGTGTCGACGTCGTTTCCATCTTCCGCAGGACATGGCACGTCAATTGGGCGATACGTCTGTCCTCCTGTCCGGTGTTTTTCAATTTTTGCAGGAGGTAGAGATCTATGATATGATCTAGATTAGGTGTTTCTTTTTAATATCTCTGTAATGTGTGGTGCAGTGGCAACCCGGACCACTGCGCTGTGATTGGGGTGTAATGTGTGGTGCAATGGCAACCCGGACCACTGCACTGTGACTGGGGTTGGCGCTAATAACTTAGCTGTCGATGTGTCATTAAGTCTCATTACCCCGTTTTGAGCAACTTTTTTTTGGGGGGGGAAGGGGGAGGGGGAAGAGCAATGCACAACTTTTCTACGTTTCAGCAGCATTTTCCCCCAAATTTTGAGATTGTAAATTTTGGGCCTACATGACAATTTGAAATATTTATGGCATTTATTACCCTACAAAAATTCATTAAAAACAAGCTTGGCCTTGATATGGGGGCGCAGACTTTCCTCGGTGAGGAGTTATGTGCCCCTTGTACGGGAATAGCATATTCCCGTGGAAACCAACACTCGGCAAGCGTTGTATCACGCGGGTACGAGTTTGGAGGGTGAATGGGAAAAAACGCCTGCTGTTACTAAGGTGGCTCAATGTATCAAACTACTTTTTTCCTACACACACAAAACTTTCATGAAACCCGAACTTTGGCGTTCCAACACCAGATAAGACACGCTACAACCCAAGGTTAATTAACTCTTATTCTTTCGCAAGGTTGTTCCGTCCTGACCCCATTAACGCGCCCCATCTACCATATATCGTACAACCTAGGACGATGCATTAAAAACTGTGCACGTGCCTGTGGCCATCCTGTTCCGGTTTCATAAAAGCTTAGTGTGTTTAGAAAAAAGTTGTGTATTCCAATAAACTACCGTACGTTGCAAGTTTTTTTTTTGAGTTTTTTTTTATTGAGCCAAAAGGGCCTTCAAGTCATATGCTCACGCTAAACTAACCTAAACACTACTTATACACTAACACATCAATACCTGGCCAGCCCGGCCTACACTAAGGCTAATACCAACAGAATACGAGAGGAGTGCCGAACCAACGGAGTAGAACACCATAGTCAACCAGTCACGATTCAAAACGCCGTGTAGCCCGGCAGAAGCCCTAGGCCCGACCCAGAAACCCACCGCCAGCCACTACGTGCGGTGTGGCCCCTAGCAGCTGCCGCAACGGATGCCCTCCCCCTAAGCAATATTCGGCGCTGAGGTGTCCAGCACAGACAATTCAAGAAGAAATGCTGGACAGTTTCCAGGCCACTCCCACACCCGCACATTGGTGACCGGACCCACCCGAGACGGGCGAAGTGGGCCTGTAGGGGAGCATGACCCGTACATAGCCACGATACCAAGCCAGCATCCCGCCGAGAAAGGCAGTCCAAGGCGGTCTGGGTAGCGGTAGTGGGATGCAGTGCAAAGAGCTGCCTACCTATTGGGCCAGCAACCCAAGCTATATCCCATTCCTCCTGAAAGATAGCAGCAGCCACTGGACGAAGGTCACTAGGGCTCACAGTGAAAGACAGCCCATTACACCCACCGCAGGAACCACGGCGGGCCAGCGCATCAGCTAGCTCATTGCCGAACACGCCCGAGTGATCCTTCGACCAGCCAATAGACATGGCTACCCCCTGGAGCCTCAATGTAAACACCTTCCACCCAGCCTCCTGCATGATAGGGTGTGTACATTGCGCTGAGCGAAAGCTCCCCCCAAGAAACCCCAGCCACGCCAGCGAGTCTGTCAACACACAAAACTCTGGGAACTGCAGGTCCGCTCCAATGTCAATCGCTACCGAAATCGCCACCATTTCCCCGACAAAGGCTGACGGGAGGGTCCGCAAAGTAAACCCATACAACAACCGCAACTCTGGGGCACACACCCCAACGCCCACAAGCCCAGTTGGCGTGAAGGAGGCATCACAAAAGACCTGAGCACAAGAGCCAGGCAAATGCATAGGAACTGCAGGGTACAAGACAGACGCCGCCGCAACGCCGCTCCACTATGGCAAGCCATTCCGTCTTTTATTGCAGAATTAGAGATATCTCTAATTCAATTACAGATATCTGTAATAGATTTAAAGATATCTGTAATTTATTTAAAGATATCTGTAGTTCATTTACAGATATCTGTAATTCATTTACAGATATCTGCAATTCAATTACAGATATCTTTAAATACCACGAATTACAGATATCTGCAATTACCGACATCTAGTAGAGAAAATTGTAACCAACACCAGAAAAGGAATGCTTGCTATGCTATCCCTGTAAACTTTCATTTAAAGCATCGCCTCAGGCACAAAAAGGGTTGTATTCTTTGTCCCCAACTCCCGCTCCACTTTCTGTAATCGCAGGCGGGCGCTAATCCTCTAATAACCTTCCAGAGGGGTGACAGCCTTTTAGGCTAGAGTCGCCTGGGAGCATTGTGTTAACATACAACTAGATAAAATACAAAAAGAACGTAAATGTATAAATTGATTTAAAGATACTTAGGATTGATTAAAAATCGTAAACTGATGCTGTGCAAAAAAATCTCTGCAATAAATTGATCATCATTTAATGTTAAATACTAAGCATGCTCTTCAAAAATAGTTTAAAAGCAGGAGAATGACAGCCCCTTCACACATCTACTGATAGCTGTCTCTTGAATCAATTAATTACCAGGAATTAAGCACTATTACTCGTCAACCTTGTCCAACACACACATGGTGCAAAACTGAACAAGAGAGGAAGTGAAATAAAATAACACAAACCGTATTGTATTGATCATGTGTATCGATTTGTATGAACAAAAACAATAGCGGACTTGATTACATTTGCATTGATAAAGAAGTCATTTTGAAACCAATCGGAAAAATGAGAAAGTCAGAAATGAAAAATAAAAATAACATATACCACAAAATGTGGACACTAGCAACACAAATGTTTATAGGCAATACCAAAACTGAAACGTTTAGTTTTTTTTCATATAAACAAAAATAGTAAAAAATAAATAAATAAAAAAGAAAGAAAGAATAGGTTCTAAAAAGCTAGTATCAGTGAAATTAACGAGCAATTACGGAACAAAATATCGATAAGAAATTATCTTATAAACAGAGGTACATTTTAGGCAGGCTCATTAGACGCGTGTCTACGACCCTAAAAGTTTAAAGAATTTTTGTCTTACGTTAAAGGCGCCTTTTCACCTCATCAACTCCTAGCACCGTGGAATCTTCGAGCAATATAAAGAAAATAGCGGTAAACTAAAAATAAAACAACACTATCGCTGTGGATAAACATGCATCAGAAACTGCAACTAACCCTAGATTCCTTCCATTAGGAATGCAGTTTAAAGTTTTCCAACGTTACATTTTTAAAGAATATTTTTATTCTGTTAAACTTGATTCTAAAAAAAACGGAAATTCCCGTTTCACAGAAAAATTTAATTTAATCCGTTTTATTGTATGCGAAACGGGATTCTGTGAAACGGGAAATTACCATTCCAAAAGTAATTAAGTTAACCTTGATCCAGCAGCACTGCTGCTGATGAGTGAATGATGAATACCACATACCGTAACTATATTTAGGCAATATTTTTTGTTCCCCATCGCCTTTTTTTATGGCTTTTTTTCGCGGCATTTTTCACGGGTTTTTTCCATCAGCTTTTTATTCGAGAATTTTTTCCATCGGTTTATTTTCCTTCCTTTTTTTTCTGGGGCTTCTCTCCCCCCCCCCCCCCCGGCTCTCCAAGGAAACGAACAACAGGTGATCCAATTTCTGCCCCTTCAAGCCCTAGGTAAAAGATGGATACGTTTATCACATTCCAAAGCGTTCCCTAGGATACACTGGCAACGAAATTAGAAGGTGAAAATCTGTGTCGTAGAGTAAACTTGTGTGCAGCACATTGTTTCGCATGCTTTTTACACATCCCCTAGTCAAGAGGTTTGTTCTCTTTCTACATGGCTAAAAATCCTGCTAAAAAAATAAGCCTACGAAAAAATTACGTTTCCTGGTGAAACTGCTTAGCTTTCCTCAGATGAAAGTCGAGCTAAGGCAACTGAACCAACGAACTCTACAAAAACCACACCACAAAGAACAAAAAAGTTATCCAATTTTTTTTGGTTGGGGAGAGGGGAAAAGAGGATATTTTTTATTCCACAAGCTTTTTTCACGAGCACGGTAAAAACGGTCGCCTGCAATTTACTCTTATCGCTATTGAATGAAAAGCTAGACGGGAAGTACTAAAAAGTTCCAGTTTACGAAAAGCACTAAAGCAATAATAATAATATTAGCTCAAAGATAAAATAATAATAATAATATTAACTCAAAGATAAAATAATAATAATAATTAAATTTAAAAAAAACATGCTATGATTCGATTATAATTTTTAGGCTATTTCTATTTCTTAACCATAAAGCGCAACTAAATTTCTCTTGATTTACCAGACGAGCCGTACCGACTGTGGAGTGTTAGCTTCTTCCTGTCCCCCACCAATTTCATCGGGGGGGGGGGGGGGCACGCAAATAGGTTTGCATCTGTACTTATTACTTCTCCAGCCCATTTGTCTTACCGTCCTGTTTAACCCCGTGCCCCGTCGCTAGAAACGTACGACCCCTGTATTTTGATCGCACAGTTAGATTTCTGGCTTTGTGTGATGTGTGTAACTGAGTATTTTTTTTTACCTACAGAGTGGAAGTTCGCTTGCAGTTTATCGTCTACAACCGATATAATAAGTCTCAAAATTTGTGACCTAGAATAAAATGGGATTAACAGTATTAAACTTAACTGGCTGTACCCGCGCAAATCATCTGCGCATGTGCGAGTGAAATACTACACTGAGCAGAATGAATTGAAAACGTCCTCCTGTTCCCCCACAACCCTACCAAGCTCCCATTGTATGGTTTGCGAGCGTCGGCAGTAGTTTGGGGCTAATGATCTGCGCATGCACCAGCGAAATACTATACTGAGCAGCATGGCATAAAAAGGCCCCCGACGCTCCCCTGTTCCCCCGCACCCATTGCCCTTCCCCGGTCCCCCTTCCCTTGCTTCCCCCCTCCCTGAACTTCCTCATTGGGTGATTTGTCCAACCCCCGCCCCCCCCTGGGGTCCCGGGGTATTTGGTCTTCTTAAAAAAGTAAATAGCACTTCTCAGTGTAGCTGCGTTGCCCGTTTCACTGTCTTGATACCAACGCGATAACCTCGCAACAACGATCGCGCAGGCAGTGATTGTTACTCAACCAACTTTGAAATTACTCAGTTCGGCTCTAATAGCCCCCGTTATTGAAGCTTTTGATTTCCTAATTGTTAGGCTTCTACATTGTTAGCGGCGTTGTCATTTTATTCTCGTAACTGAAATCAGTATCCACCCAAAACCAAAACTGGTATAAGAGAAGCCGCCAAGTTTCAAAAAATGGTCGGCCTTTCAAAGTAGTGATATCATTCAATCAGGGAAAGGCCGCCAAGGTTAATCCTGTTAGCCAAGTTAATCGCACCTACTAATAGTTCGAAAGTTAAATGAAAACTAGAACATTGCTACTGGCGGTAGCAATCTTCAAGTTTTCATTTAACGCCCAAAGTATTATAAGGTGCAATTAACTTGGCTAACAGGATTAACCTTGGCGGCCTTTCCCTGGTTGAATGATATCACTACTTTGAAAGGCCGACCGTTTTTTGAAACTTGGCGGCTTCTATTATACCAATTTTGGTTTTGGGTGGATATCACAGCTTTCATAGGACTGCGAACGAACGAAGGATCAGACAGTTTAATCGTCCCCTCTACCTTTTGTCTCGAGGAATTTTATGTCTATAAATTTGCTCATACATAATTTCCACATTTGCCGTGGTCCAATTAGCCGTTACGCCAGTGAAATTGACACGGTCAGAACTTGCATAGGCTTATAAATGTACAGATAATTTCACGGTCTAATCATCACCTTTACCTGTTACAACAATAATTTGGCACGTACGAGCCACTTGAGGACCACGTGCTGCAGCTGCGACACCCATTTAAAAAAAAGGTAATTCCACATATGACGCTTTACCTGTCTGCCGAAATTTAGATCTAGCAACTTTCCCTAATGAGCTGTCGACGTGTCTTTCTACCCTTTGAGAATTAACTTGAGAACAGTAATTCTACGTAAAATCAAATGTCCGTTTCACTAATGCTTCCAAATAAATTAATAACAAGCAGGAGTTCAGTAGGAGTTGGTGTGCCGTCCTCTTCAAGTTTTCATTTAACGTCCAAAGTATTATTCGGTGCGATTAACTTGGCTAATAGGATTAACCTTTGCGGACTTTCCCTGGTTGAATGATATCACTACTTTGAAAGGCCAACCGTGTTTTTTTAAACTTGGCGGCTTCTCTTATACCAGTTTGGGTTTTGGGTGGGAATCACTACTTTCAGAGGACTGTGATGAAGCAAAGATCAGACGGTGTAATCGTCATCTGTACCTTTTTTCTGGATAAATTTTATGTCTATAAATTTTCTCATTCATCATTTTCATCTTTGCCATTGCCGAATTAGCCGTTACGTCAGCGAAATTGACACGGTTTGACGCTGATTTTCGTTCGCTTCGTTTACTCAATCAGCGCATCCCTTCTCACTTGGCCCCACCTCGGTTAACGTTAATCATTCAATCACTTAGTTACCATGGTGTTCACGAACACATAATTGTCCCTTTTATTGTCGTGGGACAGATAATTTAGATTTGATTCGTGTATCGTAAGAAAAACCGACCAAACCTTTGCAATAAAACATACTCCGTCTCTTAGTGAACTATTCTCCAATTTTCTCCTATTTTATTGAGACCCCCGGCCACCTACTTGCAACAACAATGAATTCTGACAATTAGATACTGATACGATAAGCGTGTAACACTTAAGCATGTTATAATCTACTGTTGGATGACAATACAAACAATGGTTACAACAATAATTTTGCACTTACGAGCCACTTCAGGGCCACGTGCTTCTAGCTGCAACTCCCATTTTAGAAAAAAACCCATATGACGCTTTACCTGTCTGCCGAAATTTATATCTGGCAACTTTCCCTAATCAGCTGTAGACGTGTCGTTATACCCTATGAGAATTAACATGGGAGCCTGTGGACTAGTTACTAGTTCCCAGTAACACAAATCAACGTTATTGAGGACACTTTTTCTCCATGAAGGACACGTTCCCACATTTTCGTGTTGACGTTTTTTTCGTTACTGGATCCAAGACAACTGATTCAAACGATTTGCAAAGTTTTCTACCGCATGGGGAATTTACACCAATATGCTGAAATCAGGTATAAGTTGGTATCAGCTAAAAGACACAGTCTGCTAGTGCAGCCGCCTTTTTTCATCAACAAGCAGTTTTTAACAATTGGATATCTACAATCGGAAGATCTACTATTACTTGGCGGCGACACACTAGCGTGTGTCTAGATTGTAAGCATTGTTTGGCAATGCACAAGATGCCATTATGTACCTCTTGTCTGGAATTCATGAGGCATGAGCTCATGGACTCACAGTCGTTGCCGTCTTCGTGGATATAAAGGCTGCACATGACACTGTTGGTGTTGAGTGGGTCCGGTGGGGCTTATTGAACTTGGGCGTTGGCTCTAACCTGTGAGTGCTCTGTGTGCCCTACTCGGGATGCGCCGGTTTGCAACTAGAGTGAATGGTCACTGGTCTACTGAAGCCCAGTCTGATTGGGGACTCCCGCAAGGAAGTTGTTTGAGCCTGCTTTTGTTTGCTGTGGCCATTAACGATATACTCCTTGAGACCTGTGAGACTTGCAACATTGTCTGCTATGCCGACGATGTTGCACTTTGGTTCGCTAGCGACGAGTGAATGTTGCGAGTGAATGTTTTCGTATTCGAGTGAATGTTGCATGGAGGCGCAGCGTGCAGCACAGTGTGTTGCCACTCGTTTGTCTGAGAGGGGTCTCTTTTTAGGCCCGGCGAAAACTGAGCTTGTGGTTTTTCGTCAGTCACGGACTCGCCGGTTGTCTCCTCTGTCCATTCAAGTTTAAGGTATGACTGTGGTTGAAGTACCCTGTGTGAAATACCTTGGTGTTACTTTAGATGAGCATCTAGATTGGAGCCTTGATACTGCAGGACTGAGGAATAAGCTTCAGTCCTGGTCTTCTGTACTGAAGCGTCTGTCACGTATTAATGGCATGAGGTGGTCCTCTGATGATGGTTTACAGGATGTTTGTATGTTCAGTCTTGGATTATCATATCCCGTTTCTGTATACTGCCGACCGCCATCTCAAGTCACTGCAAGTTGCAGCGAACAATTGTCTCTGGACTGTCACTGGTTGTCTGGAGTCGACACCGGTCCCGGCTCTCTGTGTGGAGTCGTGCGAGCCCCCATTGAAACAGCGTGTTGCAGAACTGTTGTGTGTGTTGTGTCTCTGCAATGTCAGCAGAGGGCCTTTGGATCCAGTTAGTCGTATCATCGCCGACTACTCCGACCTTCATCCATCTAATCTGGATTCTCAGGGTCCAGTGGGAAGTGGTGTCATGCTTCTTCGTAATCTGTCCTCATCTGCCTCACTGCGTGTGAGCAGAGTGGTGCCTTTTTGTCCGTGGGCTTGGTGTCCTGACCTGCTATCCGTTTTCTGTGAATTTCCCACTGACTGTGCAATGTACTGTGATACGTCGTTCTACCGTGAGACCTGGTCGGGTGGACTTGGCGTCACAGTCCCTTCGTTGAAAGTCTTTCTGCGCCGTCGCGTTTCACTGGCCTTTTCCAGCATGATGTGCGAGCTCTGCGCTATTTCAGTGGCTCTAGATGTCGCGCTAGACTTGTTCCTGCTGTCTTTTACTGTTTATTCAGACTCGCAGTCCGCTGTCGTTTTGCTTCGTAGGGCAGTGATAGCCCAAGAACTTGTTGGTCCACTGGTGTACACTGTGTGCAAGAAGTTTTGGGCTGCGAGCAGTCAAGGTGTTGTCAGGCTACAGCGGGTGAAAGGCCATAATGGGATTACTGGTAATGAGCAAGCTGACGGCATTGCTAGGGAGGCAGTGTGTGAGGGTAATCAAGGTGTTGCTTTGCATGCTGCAGTGCGGTCTGTGCGCCCTTGGCTCCGTGCGTGGGTTATGCGGACCTGGACTGAAGAGTGGCAGTCCACCTCAACGGGTCGCACTCTTTATTGTCTCCAGCCCACGTGCAGCTGGTTCTCTCCCCTCGCAACTCTCCTGGTCTGGATGGGCAGAGTTTTGTCCCGGATTCGTACAGGGCATTCCCTCCTGCCTGCTCATTGGTATAGACTTGGTTGGGCACAGTCTCCACTCTGTAACGAATGTGGAGTGGATTCCACCCCAGAGCACCTTCTATTAACGTGTCGTGCCCTCCAGCTTCATCGAACTGGTATTGCCACGTACATTAGGAATGATCCGACTTTGATGGGCCTTCTCTCCTTTACCCTCTCTCATAGTGGGCACCCAATAGCAACGTTGCGCGCCATTGCCTCCTTTGCACAAGCTAGTGGTGTCCCAGTCTAGTCCGGTCCACTTCTATCCTTTGTCTCCATAGTCTCCTGTGGCCG
The DNA here is from genome assembly GCA_023313725.1 of Lithobius niger. Classification (NCBI taxonomy): domain Eukaryota; kingdom Metazoa; phylum Arthropoda; class Chilopoda; order Lithobiomorpha; family Lithobiidae; genus Lithobius; species Lithobius niger. The sequence goes on along the minus strand of JAHWFP010156904.1, from coordinate 75,524 downwards.
CCGGCGATTGTCGATTATGCTGGTCTGGTTGTCACCATATTTCTGGTTGTCAGACACTTGTCAGACTGTGTATTGTGTAAGTCGTATATTGTAAGTTGTAAGTTGTGTGTTGTGCATATTGGGTATTGTGGTGATGTACTGTTGTAGTAGTGAGGGCGTGTGGTGGAAGGCCAGGGCCCCTAATAAACAACCTCAACCTCAACCCTTCGTCGGGCAGATGAGCGGGTGCGGTTCATGCTCGCTAAAACCCTTTGACCCTTCTTTAAGGCAAATAAGTATATAGATTTTCAAAAATTCTAAAAGCAAGAATTCTGAAAGCTGTATTCCTGTATCGTGCACAATTTTTATTTCAACTTGAACCCAAGGTATAGGGTCGATTCTGGCCTAATATGTTTTTTTTTACTCCCGTATGCATAAGCTGGAGCGGAATTCGAGCCGGCCAACATTTGGTTTGGAGTCCAGGACTCTGTCCACCGGCAGCAGCTACTTACGTTGTTCGTGGTCCCCAGGGAGCCATCACAAAGATCGCGTTTGCACGTGGAACTTAAAAAAATCCGTCATGCTCCTTCTAGAGTTGAGGTTTTGTAATATGAGTCGTGTATGATAATCCTAATTGGTGCACTGATTTAACACGATTTACAATGATTCACTATTTTTTTTTCAATATAAACACAGATTTCTATCAACTATTTTGACTATTGATCTAATTAATGATTTAGTTTCACTTTGA
>JAHWFP010156904.1:45665-74694 GCA_023313725.1 Lithobius niger | reverse complement strand
CAATAAATCTGATTTCGGCTTACATTAATAAATCCGACTTCAATTACGAGATAATTTCTGACTGTTATACGTTTGCTGGAAAGATATGGTATGATTTGCACGGGATACTTTCTTTGCTCGACCTCGACCATTGTCAGACTCGTCCATTGTCAGAAATTGAAGTTTTTGTTGAAGTATCCTTAAAATAGCCTACCTTATTTTGATACGCAAAAATCACAATTCATATTGCTCTTTTCAGCATGGCTCAGTGCCGCAACTACAATTCTGGGGCACCAAAAGAACCCAGAACGGGACCTCTTACAAAGAAAATTCCAGGACTTTCTTAGCATTTGCTTACGTTGATTTGCATTTTATGTATTTTTCATATGTTGACTCTACTATTTGGAGACCCCGGACTCTGTTTTCGGGCCACTTCGTAGTGTTGTGTCCAATATCGGCCCTCTGTATCCCCCCCCCCCTGAACTGCTGACCTAGCAGGTCTGTAGCTCCAAAATTCACTATTTTTTACGCAACTCGTCATGGTGAAAGGCCCGGACTGACAGACCAGGGGCCCAAGTGCCATGACCATTTAAAAGACCCCCAAACACAATTCGGAGGGGGAAGGGAGCTGAACCATGCAAATCATTTCTGCTTTTAGCCTGTGGATTCAGCTATTGTGTTCTGGTGATCTAGAGAGTTCTTCTAAACTAATAAAAACGTTTGCAATTTTAAACGAAGATTAACTAGATCAATATTGGTATTATTACTTTGATCTGGAGTGCAGAAGGTACATACTCTATTTAAAGTATTCGGAATATTAAGTGCATATTTATTTTATTGAATTTTATACCACAACAAAACTTGTAAGGATTCCCGCCAAGCTTTTCGGCCGTGTGATATTAAACGCCAAGCTAATCTCACCGACTAAAACTTCAAACATTAAATGAAACATTTTCATTTCCTCCGCCTCCCCCCCCCCCCCGACCATAAATATTGACCAGTCCGTTATGAGCTCGTATTCCACCTCCCCCCCCCCCTCCGACTTGTGTTTGGGGATCTTTTAAAAGGTCATGGCACTTGGACGCCTGTGCTGTCAGTCCGGGCCTGTAGTTGTCTTTTGTTTTTTATACTCCATTCAGTAACGTCCAACTGAGAACTACGAAGTTATTTAAAAAAATAATATTTCCTGAAGCCAAACTGTTTGTCCAAGTTCTGAAAAACGCATTCTGTTCATAATACAAGACAAAAATTCTTTAAACTTTTAGGGTCGTAGGTCGCGCCTAATCAGCCTGTCGAACGTGCCACTGTTTGTGCGATAATTTCTTTTTGAAAGTTTGTTCCGTAATGTTTTGCTTGTTAATTTTACTGATATTAGCTTTTGCAGCCTATTCTTTTTTAAATTTTTTTTACTATTTTTGTTTGTATGTAAAAACCAAGCGTTTCGAAAAACGCGCACTGCACTCTGATCATTTGCTTGATCGTTTTAGATGTGGAATGTCTGTCAACAGCATACGAGTTGCAGCATATAAGCTTCTCGAACGTAGCGAGACGACGCGGAATGAGCGAGCGAAGCGAGCGACTCCGCTAGTCAAAAATAAACCTAAGCCAAAGCCTCTTTGTCTCGAACCCTTGATTGTGGTCCAGTATTGATAGTTGGGGCACAGCATGGATTCAAGTCTTGCACCACGAGACGCCATGGTAGGGGGGGGGGGGTGCGAATAAGCACTTACTTCCCCTCTTAATGTCGCCCCAGCTAAAATTTTGGGGCTAACATTAGGAAGTAGTGAATGCTTACAGCCTCTAAAGCTTATGATTAATCTTACGGCCATTACAACTATATAATGTGTCATTAGTATGACATCACCTTTTCGTAAGCCAGACTCTACCATCTTTTATTGGTGTGCGGTGCGAAGCGGAGCAAAGAAGCTTCTCATCCTTTCCTCATATCTGTCTGTCTGTTTCCACCTAGCTTTTGAAACCATAGTCCGAATGATTTCAGATTTTCCAAATGCCTTCACATGCCCTATTTGTTGATTTAAATTCGTAAATCAATACAATTTGGTAAGGAATTTCGAGGATTTTGACCCTCAAATATGAAAATGAATGATAAATCATTACCCCTTTCACTCCAAAGGACCTTTTTAAAAGTCTAATGTGAACATAGGTCTGTTACTCGTTCCAATCTCGCATCCTTTTGGATCGGACGCCCTAATAATTCGGCTGTGCTTTGCTTGCTTCAATCGGGTTCCCAGGAAACCTTCATGAAGATCCCATTTCGTCGCTAGGACTCGGGGCACATTTATGCAATGAGATCTTCTCGTTCGCCGATCGCTATTTGCTAGTTAGCCGTTATTTATTTACGATTAATTTCCAGTTTAAACTAAATGAATGCGGTAATACATATCAAATTAAATGTATTATTAGGAGCGAATTAATTCTATACACGTCCTCTAATATTTATGCTGCCCTTGGTATTATACAACAAAAGTACAGCAGTAATTTTAAACATTACACAATATTCTTGTTATTTCACGCTATTTCCAAAATTTGTTATTCACGTGCAAACAGCTTCTGGCAGTGATCAGACGACGGTTGAAGCTGCTCGCAGCGAGAATTTAAAATCCAACATGGCGTCCATTTCAGGGTTATCGAATCGAAAACAAACCATCAAATGCTGGCATTCAGAAATCGGTCCACCGTCTTGAACTGCAGTAAAAATAATTTTGTTTTCATAATTCGATGCTGTCATGCCGCATGCATCGGACGTCGTGTCGCGAGGCACGAGGAGAGGATCTGCGTCCACGTCGTTGCTATGGTTACTACGTATAAACAACTCGAAAGCCGCTATGGTCCGGTGAAGGCAAGAAGCAACCAGTAGTATTAAAAAAGTAAAAGCTAGTGAGCGAGAAAATTGTCGTTGTGTAAACCCGCCCTCAAGTCCTAACCAGACGGAAGGAAATTTCGTGCGAAGCTATGCGTTACTACGTGCCTATACAAGCTCACAATTGCTGCACTCAAGTAGTGACTGTGACGTTTATTGACTGCTTTTGATGTCTTTGGTAAACCATCCTACGACGACGTCATGCAGCCACGAGCTGCCAGTCTGGTTTGGGCTTTAAGCCCTAACCAGACAGAAGAAAATTTCGTGCGAAGCTATGCGTTACTACGTGCCTACAAGGTCAACATGGCTGCACTCAGGTAGTGAGTGTAGCCTTTATTGATCGATTTTGACGCGTTTGGTAAACCATCTCGCGACGCCATGCAGTCACGAGCAGCAAGTCTGTTTAGGGATTAAGTTGTCTTCTTGCATATGCGTACGTTTTGATATGGAAGAGGGTTAATCAAATATACGTTAAAAAAAAACTGGATTATTAGTTATTTGCTTTAGATGCTCATTAATTCGACAATAATAATTTCGCAGCGAAATTAACCTAAAGTAAAAGGTTTGAGACATAAAGCGAAACCTAAAAGCAACCACATTACGTCTTTCAATTAACGGTTGAAGACAATTATTGGACAAAGTCAACCAATGCACAAACCACACATTATAGACTAGGAGTTAAATAAGAAAATGCAACGAGCAGAGGCATTCTTTGGTAGAAGTGGTAACTTTTTTTTCTGGACAAGAAGCATGTGAAGAAGCAAGATATAAACGTTACTAAATTTTCTTCACAATTTTAAGACCGGAAATAAGCCACCATCTTGGAAAAATGGCACCAGTGAGAGGTTTTCTAATATTTTTAATATCTCGGCTTTAACTAATCCGTTTTTCTTTTTCTTTTCACCAAATAAAAGGATTTAAAACGTACTGTCTTTCATTATAGAATAATTATTTCGATATTTTTAATGGTTTACTAACAGATTTTGAACTTAAAGACAAAATTCATGCATTTGCTCATCCTACAATTTCGCAATAAACGTAAAATAATCTTTGAATCTTAGACAAATAAAGTTCTTGTAGTAGATTATTACCTTTAATTTGGTATATAGAACCTCTATTTCGGTCGCATAGAAACGAAGTAATGGTTACGCAAACATTTGGGTAACATGGTATTTTTTATAAAGAAGAGATATGGGAGAGAAAGAGCCCGATTGCTCGCCTCCTGAAAATTCTAACAAATTTACACCAGTTATATTTTATTACATCGCAAATGAAAAAAATAAGGGGAGACGCTGAATCTCCTCCCTGAGAGGATGCACCAATCCCCCCTCCCCCCAAAAAAGTTTCTTTTACTGGTAACGTCTTACCCATTCAAATCAATAACATACTGGTGTTAGGCACAATGTTAGGCAGAAGATTTGCTACAAGAAAATTTCAATGCATATTTAATGTAAAAATCTACCCTATGATCTAAAATCGTGATTTACCTTTACATGTTCTAATTTTAGTGTGTAACTTCCAATGTCTTTGCAGTCTTCCTATTTAACTTAACTTCAGGTTGTATTTGTGGGGCATCTTAAATATGAGTCGCGTTATGGCCATTTTCCCATTTGTTTTTTTTTAATTCCTTTGTGCAGTAATAATTTTTTTCTACTAATGAAAAGGAATAGTGGTTTTAGATATTTCAACATTCTGATTCTCATTATCCCATTCGTTTTGGTATTTAACATGTCATTTAACAGCTGTAGACATTAACATCCTGCATTTTTAATGATATTGGGCTGACGGGCAAGACATGTGTGGTCCATGTATGGTTTGTTTTATTATTGGAATATGTGTACAAATTATGCATTTAAACTCATTTTATTTAATTTGTGAGTGTCCTTGTTGGAAAAAATGCATACACATTATCCATTTAAGCCTAATTATATAATTAAATTAGTTAGGAGGCTTACAGAGTGGTTGAATTCGAAAATTCCTACCCCTTTCATCTCTGTATACATTACTAATTACTGAGTGAATGATTAAAGGTCAATAGTTCTGACCCATTCTTCATAATTATCCTAGTTAAATTTGGAAGGTTGAAAACGTACATTTGATTCGAAAATCACTATGCATTTTGAAGGAGTACATTCTAGTCGAAAATCGTGACCATTTTGACTGCTATGACATAGCTACTTCGTTTTTAAATGGAATAAGATAGCCCCTATGTAAGATATAACTGGAGAAAATTTGGTAATTTCCCGAAAACGAACAATCAGCTCATTTTTTTTTTACCAACTATACTGCACTATGTTAATTTTAAGAAATGCCGTATGTTACCTGTATACTTGCGTATCCATTACTCTACTTCTATGGGACCGAAATATATGTTCTATATGCCAAATTAAAGGTAATTCTCTGTACTACAAGGCGAGATATGCATAAAAACGATTGGTCTAAGCGTTAGATGATTATTTACCTTCATAGCGAAATTTTACGATGAGCAAATGCATGTTTTTTATCTTTAAGTTAAATCTGTTAGCAAATCATTAAAAATAGCGAAAGTGTTAATATGTAATAAACCTTAATACGTGTCAAATGCTTTTATTTGGTGCAAAGAAATGAAAAACGGTTTGGTAGAATTCGAGATATTAAAAATATTAGAAAATCTCTCACTGGTGCCATTTTTTCCAAGATGGCAGCTCATTTCCGGTTTTAAAATTGCGAAGAAAATTTGGTGACGTTTATATCGTGCTTCTTCATGAGTTTCTTGTTCAGAAAAAAATTAGTTACCACTTCTACTAACTCCTAAACTATGGCCTTTTCTGAATTCTTCTCCTAGACTATTAAAAAGTTGACTACAGATATCGCATCTTACCTCTTCCAAGCCTACGCGGGGCCCTGGCGATAGCTGTGGCTACTAATACCTCTGCTAATGCTCTGCTAATACTAATGCTTTCGAAGCAGCACGGAGGTAAAGCATTATTAGGTTCTGATAGGCCGGGACGAGAAAGTTAGTGAGGACTTTTTCCTGGTGGTAACGTATCAGGCCAATCTAAAAACCTTTAAAAAAGTAAATGCAAAGACCATCATGCAAGCCTAGAAAAAAAATTAAAGAAGAAATGCGGGTATTTCAGACGAAGAAGGGTGGCTGCCCCGGTCGTTGACAGCAGACCTGTCTCATGGGATTTAGAGTGTCATTTACTACACCCCCTTTGGATTGTAAATAAAAAATAAACACATAAAAAGAAAGAAAAAAAGGGCTTGTCAAAAGAGAAGGTCAGGTGTCATTCTAAATCTAAAACCAAACCAGCATCCGTCAAACGCTGTCGAAACGTACACCGGATCCGTTGTGTAGGAAGGTCAAATTTGTACCGCTGTCCTAAATGATAGATATTCGGATTTAAAGGATTTGCAGTGTTTTTATTTCACTCCAGAATTAATTTTTTTGTAGGAGGCTTGGATCAGAAAAGGGCTGTCTGCGATCAACTTCCAACGTTTAAAGTGAATGATAGCACCTGGCACCTGATTTTACTATAGAGCGGCACCTGAAAGTCAGAATAATAAAGACACATTTGGACGCTTGCGTTCTGGTGTCCCAAAAGTTCCAGAACAGCCTCACAACTTTTGAAGGGGTTGAAACTCTGGCAATGTAGGTTTGGTTAAAGGATCTACCTTTGTGTATAACCGGCATTTCTCTGGGGCTCCAACTCAGAAATTTCCAATGGAATAAGGGGTAAAATAATAACTTATTTGAAAGGTCTTTATTAGGCGAATAAGGTACCGCAATGATAGCTTCGATACGATAAACCCATCCAAAATGGCGGCTGGTCAAACATTAGGATTTTCCTCTGCATCCACGTGTGACTCAGGATAAATACGTCGTAAAGGGACGTAGATAGCAACAAAATACTTCGCTCAATTTGATTGGATTACACCCACAACGTCGTTTGGGGGTTGAAACCCCGAGTGTGGCCCCCCCCCCCCCTCCGGCTCCTCTTGTAATAATAATCCGAGTGACTTTGCTTGTCTGTGCCCGATATCGCTTAGCAATCGCGAAAATTGGTAAAATGAAACATACAACTAGGACGATGAACATTATCCATTAGTTACACATTGTGTTCGTTAAACGTCCAAAGGATTAAATGGCATTACTAATGTTACGGTACTTGCTCAAGGACCTCTGTTACTAGAGACAGTTACAGACTGCTAGGCCTACACACTGGGTTTCAAACCGTAAAAGACGTTGTGGGTGTAATCCACCCAAATTAAAAGAAGCATTTTGCTACCACCTATACGTCCCGTTACGACGTCTTTAGCCTTAGTAACACATACGGGGTACAGAATGAAATCCTAATGTTTGACCGGCCGCCATTTTGGATGGGCTCATCCACTGCCTACTCTACACACTGCCTGTTCAATCCCTAGAAATGTGTCTCCTGCAGTAGTACTGCCAACGCTCACTAGGTCGCGCCACCTTCGTAGGGTTTCTCCCGCAGCTAGCAGCATGGCGTTGTGTGAAGATTGGCGGTTGTATGATTGAAATTTGTTTGTTCTCTGGATTAAAAATAGGGTAATTACATTGTCAACCCTCTATAAATCCTTGAAATGGTTTATGACACGAGAAAACCTAGAAAGAAAATCCATAATGTGCCATTATTTCGTTTTTCTTTGCAATTTAAATCATCAAAAAATGATGCAGCCACTTGTATAATTATGGTAAATGTACAAATAAATGAAAAGGAAAGTAGAATTTATGAAAGTGCTACAAATTGTTTTAAAGCAGATTTACAATTTAAAATTATACTTCTAAAAGCTCATGCCTGGAACATCACATTAGAAAAATGATTATAAATTGATAAAAAAAAAAATTACGTTCACCTACAGTTTCTCTCGTTTTTTTAAGATGGCGTACTGCTGCATTACAAGATGTAGTTTAAATAGTGTAAGATAATATAAAAAAAAAACTAAACATCAACACCATAACCTGAATTTCGAGGGAGAGGAGGGGGGAAGGGGCGGTGAAAATTGTTGAAATTAAGCGCCTTTTTCCACCAGGAGTTTTCCCGCTAAATTGTCCGTCTCTCCACCGATCGTGCCGATGACCGATTTCGGTTAACACTCGTTAAAGCAAAACAGCAAAACAAAACCACCTTTTTGGTTCCAGTATCATTACTGCTCCCTTTAAACAGAAAACCAAAACTAAACTAAACCTTTTCAGGTTAAACCATACCGGTATTTTTCGATGGTAAATAGTACCCATTGTATTTATTTTAACAATTTAAAGCTGAAACTTTGCTCCATTTTTATTATCCACCACCACTTTGCACTACTGTATCAACAACAAAAAACTCAAAATCTTTTCTGCCTTTCCAACGACGGTAAATTTTTTTTTTCTGTGAAGAGCAATCACAAAAACAAAAATACCGTCATTGAAAAGGCAGAAAAAGGAATTATCTCCGTTACTTCTGGGAACGTTAATTGCTCTTGATTTAATTTTTTTAGGCTATAACTTTATTTTTGTATTGGGAACGTATTTGTATTGCTTTTTTTTTAATTTAACGCCCAAGAAATCGTTATTTTCCCTATCAGTTCGCAGTCATTCTATAGAAGCGTTACCTACGAAGGTAGTGACACCTAGCGGCAATCCTCGGAACTACTCTGGAGAGAGAACTGCATGCACTTTCCCGGGATTGAACAGGCAGTGTGTAGAGTAGGCAGTGGCTCATCGTATCGAAACTATCATTGCGGCACTTTACTCACCTAATGAAGACCTTTCAAATAATGTATTCTTTTGCTTCCCATTCCATTGGAAATACCTGAGTTGCGGCAGGCGAAATGCCGGTTGTTGTACACAAAGTGGATCCTCTAACCAAACCTGCATATCCAGAGTTTCGCTATCTTTTATCAACACCGTCAAACGTTGTGAGGCTGTTCTGAGACTTTTGGGACACCCCGTAATATGCATAAAAAAACACTTTCAACATGGTTAAACGTGGTTAAACGTGTTTCAACGTATGTACATACCTTTGTTCAGCTGCGTCAATGCATGAAAAAAAAGATAATGTAAAAATAAAAAAAAACTAAGTTGCAAGTTTGCTTCTCGTACTGTATCCAACGTTTATACCTATTGAAGAAAAGCAGTTTACTCTTCTTTTTTGCTCACTCACAACTCAAACACACTCAACATTGTGCTATGACCTCTCGTTTCAACCTTGCAAATTTATGTCTTAGGTTTTAAATGTCATCCTGAGTTTTTTTTATGATGACCCAGTCACTAACTGCATTTTTCCATATGCTGGTAACTGGCTATTCATTTATCCCGAAATGTTGCGTTTTCAAGTGCCCATATGGGGTTGGTCATAATATTTGCCTATAAGAGTCCAACGTATAAGGAAATCCATATAAACACACTTGGCTATTCTACCTTCTTTGACTGGACGTCTATAAATTATATGCTCACCATTTACCTCCCGGACAACGTGCAATCTTGCAGGATAAGAGCGTAATACTGTGACAAAAAGGTAACCCTTTCATTCCATGACGTTCAAAACCGCTACGAGGTATGTAATCAGTGTTTCCCGAGAATAGCTTCGTTCCTAATTTATCAAAGTCTCTACTGGAATCTGATGATTCAGGAACGAGGACGTTTTTTTTTTATATACAGCGCAGCGCAGCGCCTTTTCTGGACACACTGATAGTACACCTCGCAGTGGTTTTAATACACGAAATTGGATACATATCTTGTTTTCAAACTATTACATTCCTATCCTGAAAGATTGCTTGCTGTTCGGGAGGGAAATGGTGGGCATCAAGAAACGCTAGCGTTTCGCCGCCAAGTTGTTGTTTCATTGTTGTTGTATTGTTGTTGTTGCATGAAGACGGCAAGCGTAAGCATGTGTCTTTATCTGAAACAAAAATTTTATAGACTACAACGAGTTGCTGGATAAAATACTTGCATGCGACAAAAACTGCCGCAAATCTGTTGGACAATTAGGCATTACGTCCCTATACTGTAGGGCAACGGTTTTGGTTCGTCGGATGACACTTTCTAGGAAAACGTCGCTACCAAAGATCGTTGATAATGTGTTGGGTAACTAGCTACAAGTCATGTTAATTTCCGTAGACTTTTAGAAACCGATTGTGAACGACTCAGAAGACCTTTTGAAATGAAAGTTGCTGTGAACATTGGGCGACATTAATTCTACATACCTTTGGTGGTTTGGGAATGGAAGGTCCTTTGGTTAGTGATCTAACTGGCGCGTTGGGGGACCATGGATTGTTAAAGTATTGTTCGTAACCCTAAAAGTATTGTTCTTTATTGCTAAAAGCATTGTGTCGGTCGCGTACCTCGTGTATTTTCAGGTGTTAAGCGCTGGTCGGTTTACAGAAAATGACGTACTGTAATGCTACATATCGGCGTAGCGTAACTTCTCCATACTAACTAGTAAGTTAAATTGTAATTGCTAAAGAAAATTTGCCATACCAATAAACAAACAGTCAAAAAATAACCAATATGAGCATTATTTATCTGAAATGTGTAGATTTAATCTACCCCAAAACAAAACTTGTTAGGGATTCCTGCCAAGCTTTCGGCCGTGTGAAGTCGTGATATCAAACGCCAAGCTGTTTCGCCAAGCTAATTCCACCGAGTAATAGTTCGAAGGTTAAATGAAATATATGAAAATTGCTTACTACGCAATTTTCAATTACTTCATTTAACGTTTGAAGTCTTAGTCGGTGAGATTAGCTTGGCGTTTGATATCACGACTTCACACGGCCGAAAGCTTGGCAGGAATCCCTAACAAATTTTGTTTTGGGGTAGATATCAGATCTTTTTGGTCCAAATTGATGAAATCCATTTTTAAAAGCAATTTTGAGATGTAAACACCAGTCTAGTTTTCTGGTCGATTTTTTTTTTTTTTTGCTTTCGTTACATTTCGAGAACAGTAGTGACTTTTTTTCAAATGATCAGTATTTCTTATTAGTACTGTATAATCTCCTTGCAATCGCACGGATTTATTTAATGTTCAGTTTACTGGGCTTTGCATTTTTTTTAATGTTTTGGGTCTTTATTAATTACAGTTTGCTGGGAAAAAAACATTTGATCTTCATCTACGTCTGCAGCTGGCGTTTGCTGATTAACGTTGTTACATAATAACAATGTTTAAAACAATGTAAAACAATCATTCTGGTCGTTTAGAGCTCCCTAACCCCTGAACCACTTGACCAATTAGAAAGGGCCATATGAAAAGGGCACATCTACAGAGCAATATCTTTAAAATGAGCTAATAACCATTTTATTTTCACCGCATGGAAGAATTTATTTTCGTGATACAAAAAAAAGCGTTACCTGTAGCCAGTAGTAAGTAATCTACCCCAAAACAAAACTTGTTAAGGATTCCCGCTAAGCTTTTCGGCCGTGTGAAGTCGTGATATCAAACGCCAAGCTATTTCACCAAGCTAATCCCACCGAGTAATAGTTCGAAGGTTAAATGAAATATATGAAAATTGCTTACTACGCAATTTTCAGTTATTTCATTTAACGTTTGAAGTATTAGTCGGTGGCGAATTAGGCGTATTAGCTTGGCGAAAGAGCTTGGCGTTTGATATCACGACTTCACACGGCCGAAAAGCTTGGCGGGAATCCTTAACAAGTTTTGTTTTGGGGTAGATATCAGATTTTTTTTGGTCGAAATTGATGAAATCCATTTTTTTCTTAGTAATTATGAAATGGAAACGTCAACCTAGTTTTCTGGCCCTTTCCTTTTTTTTTTTTGGGGGGGGGGGGCGTTAGATTTTAAGGATAGCAGTCACCTTTTTTCATTTGATTAGTATTTTCGCCAAATTAGGCAACAAACATCACATTAATTCAATTGTCGAGGTTGTATACCATTGTAGCGCAACGCCATTGCGTCAGTGTCTTATATCTTGAAGGATATAGTTGGGCACATTTCAGGTACTTGGGGAAAAATAATAATGCGGTACAAAAGCTTAAATTGTGTTGGAATGGAGAGCAATGACCCACCTGGCAAAAATTAACTCGTGTTTGAATGCCAGCTATGCTGCTTTCAATGCAAAACCTGCCCCTCAATAACGTTGAAAATGTGTTACTAACTAGCTAGCTAGCTAGTCCGCTCATCCCCATGTTAAATCCCATAGGGTGATTATTCATCGATTTCCAGATAACGGGAAGGCTTCCAGCTATGAAATTGGACGAATGGGTGCACTACAATACGAACTGCGTACCTTTTTGGGTTTGGAGCCTTGGGGAATAACAGGGAGGGCGTGGGAGGGCGCGTAAGTACGAAAATTTTGTTACAACCATTGTTAGTATTGTCGGCATCGTCTCTCATTGGACGGCCTTTTTCCGACAATGAGAACCACTCATTGACACTAGTGTATCACGCTAAATCTAAACAACTTTGCAAAGAAATTGCATTCACGTCCAATTCACCAACTGTAAAAATAAAGCGAAATAAACAAAGCAAAAAACTGGTGTAGAGGCCACCAAGTTGAGAGTGGTTCGGCCCTTCAAAGGAGTGATGTCAACACACCAAAACTAACTAAATACAACAAATTACAACAAAATTAAAACCAAACCAAAAGCCAATAAAGAGCTGAGTAAGTTAAGAATGGTTCGGCATATAGGCAAAAGGTAGTAGCAAATTGTTGAAAACCAATTTCTTGTTGACGTGGCACTTTATTACTCATCTGCACGGTAGTGGATTTGAGTCAATACACAATTAAAAAAAAAGGAGTGATATCATATCAAAAACCAAAACTGGTAAAAGGGGGCGCCAAGTTCCGAATGGTTCGGCCTTCAAAGGAGTGATATCAACACACCAAAACATTCGCCAACTTAATCGCACCGAATAATACTGCGGACCTTAAATGAAAACTTGAACATTGCTACCGAAAGTAGCAATGTTCAAGTTTTCATTTAACGTCCAAAGTATTATTCGGTGAGATTAACTCGATAACGATTGAATATATTTAACGGATCCGCAGCCCGAAGCTACCACAACAATGTTACTTTCCCCGTGCTTGAGCATCGTTGCATCTTGTACGAGTCCCGATATTGTGCTCATCACGCCTTTATTGCACCATCGTAACATGTAACATTTTGATATTGTTAGCCGCTCCTCCGCCTCCGGTCCAGTTTTTTGAAAATTCTCGTGCGCAAACGAACTCTAATAAGCACTGCCTGCGGGCCGTGCTAATAAATACTAACTCGTGTGATTCTTAATGTAAGGTTGAACTGGTCCGAAGTCAAAACAGCAAAGGAACACAAATAACATTTTCTGTAAGGTTTCGTATACTGCAGTGTTGTTGTACTGTTTAGTCCACGTGAAACTTTACTGCTGTAGTTAAATGTTTTTACCATTTTATCTGAAATGTGCAATTTCTGGAGAATTAATACTTGGCTCTTTTCTGCGAGAAGAAAAGAAAGCTTTTCTTCTCCAAAAGAAAACTTGTTAAGGATTCCCGCCAAGCTTTTCGGCCATGGGAAGTCTTGATATCAAACGCCAAGCTCTTTCACCAAGCTAATCCCACCGAGTAATAGTTCGAAGGTTTAAGGTTAAATAAAATATCTGAAAATTGCTTACTGCGCAATTTTTAATTATTTCATTTAACGTTTGAAGTATTAGTCGGTAGGATTAGCTTGGCGAAAGAGCTTGGCGTTTGATATCACGACTTCCAATGGCCGAAAAGCTTGGCGGGATTCTTAACAAGTTTTGTTTTGGGGTAGATATCAGATTTTTTTGGTCCAAATTGATGAAATCCATTTTTTTTTCTTAGTAATTATGATATGGAAACACCAATCTAGTTTTCTGGCCCATTTCTTTTTATTATTATTATTATTATTATTATTATTATTATTATTATTATTATTATTTTGGTTTCGTTAGATCTAGACACACGCTAGTGTGTCGCGCCAAGTTAGGCAACAAACATCACAACAAACATCACATCAATTCAATTGTCGAGGTTGTAGTAAACCATTGTAGCGCGACGCCATTGCGTTAGTGCCTTACATCTTGAAGCATAGTTGGGCACATTCCAGGTACTTGGGGAAAATTAATAATGCGGTACAAAAACTTAAATTGTGTTGAAATCGTGAGCAATGACCCACCTGACAAAAATTAACTCGTGTAGGAATGCCAGCTAAGCTGCTTTCAATACAAAATCTGACCCTGAATAACGTTGTAAATGTGGTACTAGTTACCAGCTAGTCCGATCATCCCCATGTTAATTCCCATAGGGGGATTATTCATCGATACAGAGATACCGGGAAGGCTTCCAGCTATGAAATTGGACGAATGGGTGCAGTACAATACAAACTGCGTACCTTTTATGGTTTGGAGCCTGGGAGCGTAACGGGAATGGCGTGGGAGGGCGCGTAAGTACGAAAATATTGCGATAACCATTGTTAGTATTGTCGGCATCGTCTCTCATTGGACGGCCAAAGTTCGGACAATGAGAACATGTATACTGACGTGCGTGCCTAGACACACACTAGCGTAGCACGATAAATCTAAACAACGTTGCAAAGAAATTGTATTCACGTCCAATTCACGAAAAATAAACCAACTGTAATAACAAACTCAAAAACGGTAAAGAGGCCACCAAGTTGAGAGTGGTTCGGCCCTTCAAAGGAGTGATATCAACACACCAAATTAACCAAATAAAACAAATACAACAAAATTAAACCAAACCAAAAACCTATAAAGAGGTGACTAAGTTGAGAATGGTTCGGCCTATAGGCAAAAGATAGTAGCAAATTGTTGAAAACCAATTTCTTGTTGAAGAGGCACTGTATTACACATCTGCACGGTAGTAGACTTGAGTCAATACACAAGTTTAAAAAAAAAGAAATGATATCATATCAAAAACCAAAACTGGTTAAAAGGGCCGCCAAGTTCCGAATGGTTCGGCCCTTCAAAGGAGTAATATCAACACACCAAAACATTCGCCAACTTAATCGCACCGTTTAATACTTTGGACGTTAAATCAAAACTTGAACATTGCTACCGAAAGTAGCAATTTTCTAGTTTTCATTTAACCTTCGAACTATTAAGCGGTGCGATTAACTTGGTGAATGTTTTGGTGTGTTGATATCACTCCTTCGAAGGGTTGAACCATACGTAACTTGGCGGCCCCTTTAGTTTTGGTTTTTGATATGTTTTGAAGACAGCAATCTCCTTTTTTCATTGGATTTGCATTTTTATCAGTATTGCAGTATCTCCTTGCAAACGCACGAATTGATTTAATTGTCAGTTTGGTATTGTTGCATAAAAACAATGTTTAAAACAATGTAAAACAATCAATTTAGACGTTTGGAGCTTCCTAATCCCTGAACCACTTGACCAATTAGAAAGGTCCTTATGAAAAGGGCACATCTCCAGAGCAATACCTGTAAAATGAGCTAAGCACCAGCTTTATTCACCACATGGAAGAATTTATTTTCGTGATACAAAAAAGCGTTATCAGTAGTAGTTAGTAATAGTTAGTAGTAATCCACCCAAAACCAAAACTGGTATAAGAGCAGCCGTCAAGTTTCCAAAAAGGGTCGGCCTTTCAAAGTAGTGATATCATTCAACCAGGGAAAGGCCGCCAAGGTTAATTCTATTAGCCAAGTTAATTGCACCTACTAATACGTCGAAAGTTAAATAAAAACTTGAAGATTGCTTCAGCCAGTAGAATTAACATTGGCGGCCTTTCCCTGGTTGAATGATAACACTACTTTGAAAGGCCGACCCGTTTTGGCAATTAATTTGGCGGCTGCTCTTATGCCAGTTTTGATTTTGGGTGGATATCACAACTTTCATAGGCCTGTGAATACAAAGAATTTCACTGTCTCATAGTCACCTCTACCTTTTTTCGCTGGGGGGCCTAAATTTCCTAATTCATAATTTTTGCGTTTGCCATTGCCCAATTAGCCATTACACCAGCCAAATGGACACAGTTTGGCTTATTGTATGTCCATGCTTCACATGCTTAAGTGTATTTAACCCGATTTCTGAGAGCACTGGTTAACAAACGCTGATTTTCGTTCGCTTCGCTCACCCAATCAGCGTATCCCCCTTCACTTGGCCCTCCCGAGGTTAATGTTAATCATTCGATTCAATCACGAACACATACTAAAAACTCACGGAATGGTAAATGTTCATACAGTTCTAATATTCTGGTGGCAGACGAAGATTACTAAAACTAATCAACCCACCTGCTGTTTAAAATTACTCGCCACTTACACTAGACTGCATGAACAGTAAGTCTTCATAAAATAAAATGTCCACGTCACGTTATTGAGGATACTTTTTCTCCATAAAAAACACGTTCCCACCTGTGCTGACGATGTGCCTTTTGTTTCATAATTTTCTTTCCAGCAAAATTGTCCCTTTTATCGTCGTGGGGCAGATAATTCAGTTTGGATTCGTGTACCGTAAAAAAAAAACGACCAAACATGTGAAATAAAAGATAAAGATATCATACACGGCGATAGCCGTGTATATATATGATTGAAGTCCTCTCTCCAGCAAAACTAAAACTATTAATTTCTCCGTTTCTATTCAATATATTTCGACCAAACTTGGCCAAATAGTAGATTGCAACTTTTCCTAACTTTACATCAACTTTTATGCAATTCCGTGCAAAAGTAAAAGAAGGGAGCCACACGGAAATTTGAAAACTGTTCACTTGTTGTTGTTGTTCTTCTTCTTATTGTGTGACACGGTTTCAGAAAAAACACTGCACCTACCTAAAATCTGAAACATGATCTTAGCCAGAAATTGCCCTGGGCTTCATCCTCAGAGAGACCACTTTTTCGATTGGTCCGTCCATTCCTGAACGATCATTTTGATTGTTTTAACATTGTTTAACCATTGTAATTTGGGAGTTTCAAAGTGGCCAGCTACAATGCATGTGAAGAAATAATCTTTAAGTTGGTACTATTGTTTAGTTTGTGTTATGGCATGCTTGCAAGGTAAGAGCGCGAGTTGTGTTTGTTACAAGAAAAAGCTCAGGGTTTGAAATCAGCCGATCTTGCCGGGTTGGAAAACGGTATTTGTGTATATTATTTGGTAGGACATTAAATGTCGTCGTTGTCAAACTTTATGTGGAGAGACCATCTTTCTTCATATTTGGTGCCGAAACCCGGGAAAAACAAACTGTTCACCAGGTAAAATAGTTACGCCTTGCCAAGTTAAAGCCTAAAAAGGAGCCTTCGGAAGAGTGTATTGTTGTACCATGAACTTTCAAACAATTAGTTATAAATTTTTTAATTGTTGATGGCGTATTGTTGTTGTTGGCACTGAGTGAAGATCGCGGAGAAAATAAAGTTGCCGGTAACACTAAGTAACAGGGCTGTACAAGTTTAAGTTTACGGCCATGGAGAAGTTAAAAAGGAGAAGAAGTGGACTCAGAGCCGCTGTCACAAAAATCATTCAACGAATTGAAGATCTTTTACGAGCTGTAGAAGAAGAGGGCGTTGAAGAGGTAGAAATAATTTTATTAGAAGCGGAAATAGAAAGACTGACCTCTAAGCAAGAGGAATTAATAACAATTGATAGATCCATTGAAGATTTAGTTTCAGATGAAGAGCTACAAACTGAAAGGGAAGGGGTTGAATCGTACGAGGAACAAATTGCAATAACAAAAGCAAAGGTGAAACATATTTTGCAACCTCCTAGTGTTAGTGCTCCTCAGCAATCAGTTGTTCACAATGTTCAATCTAAAGTGCGAGTCAAACTATCAAAAATAGAACTCAGTCGATTTAATGGGGATGTTACTTGCTGGCAGTCATTCTGGGATCGTTTTAAATCGGCTGTTGATAGCAACAAAGATTTAGCAGCAGTGGACAAATTATCTTATCTCGTAGCCATGTTAGATGATCCAGCAAAATCTACATTAGAAGGTCTACCTATAACAGATGCCAACTATACCATAGCAATAGATCTTCTAAAGGATCGGTTTGGGAAAAAAGATATTGTTGTCAATGCCCACATTAGACAGCTAATAGACTTAAAGCCAATAAACACAGCAAACTCATTAACTTCAGAATTGCGACGTTTACATGACTCATGTCAAGCTAAAATAAGATCTTTAGAAGCATTAGGGATTCCAATGTCAGGATATGAAACAATGTTGCTGCCAGGTTTACTGAGGCTTCTCACAAGTGATTTACAACGTGAATGGTGCCGTCGACTTCATAGCAAAACTGTTGCCAACGACCTAAATGGCATTTTAAGCTACATGCAAGGGGAATTAGAAAGTTATGAGAGGTTACAAGAATGGCAGCTTACAACCAATCAATCTAAAAATGAAAACAAAGCCAACATAGGTAAACCAGACAAATTTGTCAATCGCCCTATCACATCAGCGCTTGTAGTAGGAACTGAAACAAAACATTCTTTCTGTCCATTTTGCAAACGAAGTAATCACAAACACTTCAATGTCGTCAGTTTAAAGATGTTGAAATGCGCCGACAAAGAGTACGAGAGTTAGGGTTGTGCTTCTGCTGTTTGAAAGAATCGCACAGAGCAAAACAGTGTCCGGATTCTCAAATATCATGCAGCAACTGTGGAAGACGTCATCACCAAGCACTCTGCACTCAACAAGGATCGGAGCAATTTCAGACGTCAAAACTTGTCATATCTGTGGTTGGTTTGTCAGCTAACGAAGCTTCGGAAGTGCGGTTGCAGACAGCAGAAGTTTGGGTGGAGGGAACAAAAGGGTGGACCTTAATAAGATGTCTGCTAGATGGAGGCAGCGAAAGAACATTTGTGGAGACAAACTTACAAAAATCTTTAAATGCACCGCAAACGGGCACCGAGTTTTTGAAAATTCATGGGTTTGGTGAAGAAAACGTGAAATCAACTGGTTATAGGCGAGTAGCAATTAGACTAGCTGGACAGTATGGTGGACCAGTTCTAGAAATTGAAGCTTTGGAGACGCCGAAAATAAGCACGGTTATCCTATCCAAACCGAGTGATGCTCAAATACATCAGATGGAAAGACTGGGACTGCAACCTGCTGATCCTCCAGGTAGGAAGAAGTAAATTCAACCAATAGAACTACTTATAGGTGCTGATTACTACTGGCGAATAGTTTCAGGACCCATTCGTCGATTCAGTGATTCATTAGTTGCAGCACAAAGTATCTTCGGGTGGCTACTTCATGGAGCTGAAGAAAATCGTGCCGACTGTAATGCAATCCAAACCATGCATGTTGCTGTGAACACTCAAGAGTCTGAGAAAGCGTGTCAGCTGCAGAGACTTTGGGAAACTTGACACGTGGGTTGAAGATTATAATCCAAGTAGGCAATGGAGTGTCGAGGAAAACAAAGTGTACCAAGAATTTAAATGAACTATTCAGTATAAGTACAACAGATATTTAGTTAAGTTACCATGGAATGGTGACATTCATGAATTACAGGACAACTGGATTGTGGCACGTAGACGTTTGCACCAGTTAATGCAAAAACTCCAAAAAGATTTAAGTTTATGGCAACGTTATGATGAGGCAATGGAAGCCTATCTGCAAATTGGTCATGCAGAAACTGTAAATGAATCAATGGAAGTTGCTGGACCAATTTTCTACATGCCACATAGAGCCATAATACGAGATGATCGAGCCACAACAAAACTTAGAGTGGTTTTTGATGCATCTTCCCACGTAACCAATGCCAAATCTTTAAATGATCATTTGAGTGCCGGTCCAAATCTCAATCCGGAAATAATGGCCGTGTTAATACGATTCAGAAGTCATCGAATAGCATTTACTGCAGACATTGAAAATGCTTTTCTACAAATTGAACTTGCTTCAGAAGACCGAGATGCTACAAGGTTTCTGTTGTTCACACCAAAAGATGATAAAAAGCTTATAACCATGCGCATGACTCGAGTTTTGTTTGGAGCAAAATCAAGTCCTTTTTTGCTGTCAGCGACAGTCCGACACCATGCAGAACAGTACCACAAACAATACCCTGAAGTAAGCCGCATGCTCACAAATGATTTATATGTGGATGATCTGATCTCTGGAACAGATGAAGAAAAAGCAGCTTTACAGTTGTATCACGAAGTAAAGGCTGTATGTGATTCTGGCAGCATGCGAATGAAAAAATGGGTCACTAACTCTAAAGACCTCCGTCAGTACTGGAATAATATGAAAGAGTCGCAATACCCCTTTAAAGAAATGATTCAAGATAAAGAGGAACCAAGTTTAAAGATTTTGGGCATAACATGGGAACCACAAGACGATGTGTTTTGTTTCAAGAACAAACCGCAAGATCAAGTGATGTATCCTACGAAACGAAGTATCTTACATGACACGGCATGTTTATTTGATCCTCTAGGTTTGATTGAACCAGTAAAAACAGTAGGCAAGATTCTTCTGCAAAGTCTATGGAAACGGAACATTGGTTGGGATGAGCCTATTCCAGCTGATTTGCACACCAACTGGGAAGCTTGGCAAAGCCTAAGAAACAAAACAGAAACTTTGAAGATACCAAGATGGTTTATGACAAAAAAAGACCATAGCAACGTACAACTACATGTATTTTGCGATGCAAGTCCAGTTGCTTATGGAGCAGTAGCATACGTACGAGTTAATAGTCAAACAGAGACACGAGTAACACTTGTTGCTAGCAAGGGAAAAGTAGCCCCAGTAAAAATAGTGACACTTCCTAGACTTGAACTACTTGCAGCAGTGATAGGAGCAAGACTTGCCAAATACATTCTGCAAGCGATGCAGTTAGAAGACAACTTGCTCCACCTGTGGACAGACTCAGAAATAGTTCTTCATTGGGCAAAAAGTGAAGTGGGTCATTGGAAAATGTTTGTAGCAAACCGAGTTGCAGAAATAAAAGCTACTACCAATCCATTAGCATGGAATTTCTGTCCTGGTGTTGCAAACCCAGCTGATATACTAACAAGAGATGAAGTGGCAGTAAAAATATTCCAACAGGGAATTTGGTGGCATGGGCCAAAGTGGCTGCAAGAACGAAAAACTAACTGGCCAGATAATTCATATAATTTGAAAGCTGTTAATCTGGCAGAGATAAAACGCAGTGAAGGTAAAAGTTGTGTCGTACACATAGCCAGAGTTAACAAACACCAAGAAGTACTACAATTAGAACGAATTAACGACTATGATCGAGCCGTTCGCATAATAGCTTGGGTTTATCGGTTTGGGCAAGTGTGTAAAAAACAGTTGGAAGTCAAAGATCATTTGACAGCTGAAGAATTTCAAAGGGCAGAGCTGTACTGGTTCAAAAAGGTGCAGCAAGATAATTTTGCAACTGAAGTTGAAGCATTGAAGAACAACCAATTGTTTCCTTCAAATTCGCCACTTGTGAAATTTCGACCATTCCTAGACCCAGATGGACTATTGAGGGTAGGAAGCAGATTAGGTCAGGCACCCTTTGCAGACGAAGTCAAATTTCCCATACTGTTACCTGCTCAAAGCAAGTTCACTGAATTACTAATCTGGCGGGAACATCATCAAAGATTTCATGTGGGAGTAAGACAAACACTAGCAGCGTTGCGAACAAGATTCTGGGCAATTTCTGGACGATCTGCAACAAAGAAAGTTCTTCGTCGATGTTTTGTCTGTCAAAAATTGCGTGTGATTGCTGCTGCACAGAGAATTGGGCCACTCCCAGAAGAACGAATGGATGAGTCGGCACCATTTAGAACTGCAGGAATAGATTTTGCTGGTCCTCTCTTCATCAAAGGGCATGAGGACCGGCCCATTAAAGTGTACATTCTTCTGATAACATGTGCTACATCAAGAGCGCTTCATTTGGAGCTTACAGAAGATCAATCAACTGACCAAGTTTTCATGGGATTAAGAAGATTTTTCGCACGGAGGGGAGTAAGTGAAACATTATACTCGGATAATGCGCTCTCTTTCCGTAAAGCTGACAAAGAATTGCAGAAACTGTATCGATGTCTGGCGCACACACCAGTTAGAGACTACTGTGCCAGCCGGGGGGTGAAGTGGAAATTTATTGTTGAGAAAGCTGCATGGTGGGGAGGCTTCTGGGAAAGAATTGTCCAGTCAGTGAAAAGAAGTCTTAGAAAATCTTTAGGTCAGGCTTTATTAACATATGTTGAGTTGGAAACAATACTTGTTGAAGTTGAAGCAACCTTAAATTCAAGACCCTTGACCTACCTTTATGCAGATCCAAAAGAAGGGGAACCTTTGACTCCAGCGCACTTGTTGATAGGAGCCAGATTGACAAGCTTACCTTCCCGACTCACCCGTGCAGAAGAGATAGACTGTTCAGCTGAAGGATTAACGCGGAGGTGGAAATACCGACAGAAGTTAAGTAATCAGTTCTGGATTAGATGGAGGAAAGAGTATTTACTTGAGCTGCTCACCGCTCATCAGTTGAAAGATCCAACTGGGCGAGATATACAGGTAAATGACCTGGTGCTAATCAATGAGCCTCGTCTTCCCCGACACATGTGGAGATCAGGGAGAGTAACTTCAGTGATGACGGGACGTGATGGACCCATTCGATCTTGCCTACTCAGAACTAACTTGGGGCAAGATCTACGTCGCCCCATTCAACTTCTCTACCGGTTAGAGACTGTGTAGAACCGGAAACGGTTCTGGAGGGGAGTGTGAAGAAATAATCTTTAAGTTGGTACTATTGTTTAGTTTGTGTTATGGCATGCTTGCAAGGTAAGAGCGCGAGTTGTTTGTTACAAGAAAAAGCTAAGGGTTTGAAATCAGCCGTTCTTGCCGGGTTGGAAAACGGTATTTGTGTATATTATTTGGTAGGACATTAAATGTCGTCGTTGTCAAACTTTATGTGGAGAGACCATCTTTCTTCATAATGCATGCATAAACAATGCATACGTAACCCTTTATACCACGACGCCATAGCCGTACAAAAGGTACACGGATTACTAACAAATAGGGCATCCAATCCCGGGATCCCGGTCATTTTTTAGTCCCGAAAAACCCGGGATTTTGGCTACCTAAATCCCGGGATTTACGGGATTGAAAATAGGCTAAATTCGTATAAAAAAGTTGTAAATTAATTCTTTTTTTTTTCGTGAATTTAATGTTGTCTTCCTATCATCTATAGACTCAAGTCTAACTACGAGTAACAACATCTAAATTCTAGACCAAGGTTGAAATTCAAATGTTCTTCAGTGTCCTTGCAACACCATCAAATAAAATGGATAAAAATTCGTCTTTTGCTTAACATGGTGTGAGAAAGAGAAATGAAAGTTAACACGCAATTACAATTGCACACACAAAAAGTACTAAACCTGTATTTTGTTTATTTGTCGCGTTATTGCAGCGTCATTGGTCAAAAGGACTGCAACATCGGTCCTTGTATAAGCCTCTGTGTGAACTTCCATGATGAAAGTCAAACTTTGAAACCCTGTAGTTCCCTCCGGAATTGACATACACCAACGAAATTCGGTAGTTGGAGTGGTTTCATGACTTTTTCACGGCATTAAAAATTTTAGTGACAACAATAGAACCGTTTAGCCGCCACAGCATGGCAATTTCTTATTGTTGTTTTTGTTGTTATTCTTGTTGTTCGGGTTCTTTGCCCTTACCTGGAGATCTAACCTATGGATAAATTTTCAAGTTCTGTAGCTTAAACAATGAATATGCCCTAGAACCTTTTAAAGACTATTTTGATGTGACAATATTCTTGTTGACGTTCTTCTTGTTGGGGAAAATTTTCTCTTAACTGGAGCTCGAACCAGTGAACAAATTTCCAATATTTATTACTTAAAATGTATATATTAATTAAGGACTACGCCATTTCTACACACTCTTTGAATGTGACTACATTTTAATGTGACTACAGTACTGCTGATGTTATTCTTGTTTGGGGAATTTTGCTCTCACTTAGATAGCAAACCAATGAACCGATTTTAAAGTTTTATAGCTAAAAACGTAGGTGTGAACAAGGGGTCTTTTAAACGCTATTTGAATGTGGCTACAATATTCTTGTTGTTGTTGCTATTTTGCTGGAGAAATTTTGCCACACCTAGAAATACAACTAATGAATCGATTTTCAAAATTTTGTAGCACAGTCTACAGAGTGCAAAATGTAACACAGCTAGATTAAAAAATAACATCTTAAAAATACTCCCATTGATTTAAACTTCGAAAAAATAGCAGATCATTTCAAACAAACGAAGAACTTGCTACCAACTAGGTGTGTTCATTAAGTTTTTACCTTGTGAGTAATTTAAACAATGAAGCTATTAAACGCAACCTTCCAATCATGTAGTTTTTTTTTTTGCTACTGAAAATAATAAGAATAAATCCCGAAATTTCGGGATTAATCCCGGTATCCCGAGATTGAGAGAAAAGAATCCCGAAATCCCGGGATTACAAATATGTCTCGGGATTGGATGCCCTACTAACAAAAACGTCAAGTGTGCCGCAAAAAAGGGAGTTATATGATTGAAGTTTCACTTTACTTTGCCTATCATATATTTAAATCGTAAAGCACAACAGCACTTAAACAGATGTAATTTTCTCAATTGTACATTTGATTATTTCAATTAAAAATCATCTAAATTTTATCCGTGTACATTTTAACAAGTAAAGTGAAACTTCAATCATATAAACCCTTTTTTTACGGCACACTTGACGTTTTTGGTAGTAATTCTGTCTCTTAGTGAACAACCTATTTGCAAAAACAGTGCATTCTGACAATTAAGTACTGAAACGATAAGCGTGTAACACTTAAGCAAGTTATAATCTACTGTTGGATGACAATACAACAGTAGATTATAACATGCTTAAGTGCTTACAACATGCTTAAGTGCTTATAACATGCTTACAACAATAATTTTGCACTTACGAGCCACTTCAGGGCCACGTGCTTCTAGCTGCAATCTCCATTTTAGAAAAAGGCACTTTCCCATATGACGCTTTACCTGTCTGCCGAATTTAGATCTGGCAACTTTCCCTAATGTGGAAGTGTCTGTATACCCTATGAGAATTAACATGGGAGCTTGGTGATTTACTAGTTACTAGTAACACTCAGTAGTCTAAAAAGGCGATTGGCTGTCCCGTCACATCAGAAAACCCAGGGGATACAAACCCAGGAAAAAAATGTGGGGAGGTTATGTTTTTTTTCCCTCTAAATATCATGGATTTATTGTTATTATTCATCTGGTAAAAAAAACATTTAATCAACTGTTGAAAAACATACGAAAAAAAAGAGGAAAAAAATAATTAATTAACAAAAAATTAGAAAATAAAAGTAGCATTACCTTACAGTCAATTTAGAAGTAAAAAAAAAAAAGTTCACCACAGACTCATACCACCGTTCTTATGAACACAAACATAGCAACCCAAACACCTAGACCACAATGTCACACTTACCGCAAATGTAAAAATAAATAATTTAACTGATTAACTGTTAACATACATTTTGATGGAAAAGCGCTTTTAATCGTAAATCGGTTGTTTAAAAAAATAAATGGTTAAATGGCATGAAGCCATTATCGTTAAACTTTAATAATTTGGTGTAAATGCCAATTAATTTTTTTACGTTTTAAACCAGGAAGCTATGGTAGATGCAAGGTGCACAGCTGGTGACAATACTGGCCTTTTATTATCGGTTGACTGGTTATGGAAACAGACGTTGGTGCACCCTGTCTGCATACAGAATATTCTAGACTATCATTGCACAAAGTTGCATCATGCCGAATGTGCGTGCAACTTCCGTCACGCATGCGTAGACACTCGTGACTTTAGTATAAAGGTAACCTGTTTTTCTGAAAAAAAAAACCATCATTCTTCATGGTATTGAAGCCACGGACGGTTGTACACTCGGACTAATTGTTGGATTTAGTTAGTCGGAAACTGCATCGGATTAATTTTGAGTTGTTGGGTTACGAAAATCAAAGGATATTTTTTTTTAGGCACAACACACATGAGCTTGAAACTGCAGCTTGTGTACAAATGTTATGAAGTGTGAAAATCGTTGTTTTTTGTCCCTGTCTTTTCTGGCAAATTAAGGAGCTAATGAAGACAGTTGATGTGTTATTCAGAATAATGGACCGGGAAAAAAATACGTGTTTTGTTTTTTTAATTACCACGTTTGGTGATATTAGTGAGTGTGGTATGCTGTGCTGTGCAGCGTTTTCGATCCAGTGACTCCGTCAAATACTCGGATTTGGTTTAGATCTTCAACGGCTTGAAGGTAAGAAATTATACATACTTAAAAACTTGCTGTTAAGTGATTCTAGAGAAAAGTGATTCTAGCGTCGTTCCTGTTCTAATACCTAAAAAAATAGGGTTGAGTTACGAGAATCAAAGGTATTTTTTTTTAAGTTCAACACACGTATGCTTGAAACTGTAGCGTGTGGAGGAGGTAATAAAGACAGTTTTAGGGCAGTGGTTCCCAACCTTTTCTACAGTATTCCTCACCATTGGGATTACAACGTAATGGTGACCCCCCCCCCCCCCCACACACCCAAAAAAGCTTTACAATTTCTTTCACTATGATCAGGCAGTGTTGACACGAGAACAAAAATGTCTTAGAAATTTGGTTAAAATTAATGTAAATTGCACAAAAAAATCTGTAGATATTTAAAAATAAAAATTTCGCCTTTCTCATACAATTTTTTTTTGTGATGTATAGGCCTAGCTAAAAATTAAAAAAAAAATCTTTACTGATCTTGAGGGTGTGTTTATGCAACGACTCGCCATGCATTCTCACAGCTAGAAGTTAGAAATCATTTGAATTTTCAACATGGTAACGATTTTAGCTGTGCCACCTCGCAACGAAAACAGTCAATAATGTGAGTTCAGAAGTGACTTGGAAACTGTTTCATCAGGGGGATTCTTTGTTTTATTGTCACTGGTTATAAGATTGTAGGCATTTGCTCAAACGTTGTTGGATTTAGCTAATCCCAGGTAGCGTTGTTACCGCAGCAACGACACCTTTCCATCGCGATTAAATTCTGGCTGCGAGAATGCACAGGCGATTCGTTGTGTAAATTAACCATTATAGTATGGCACCATGATCGGCTCGTATCTCCCCTGCATTTGCTCCGCACCTTTCAAGGAAGGCCCGCCTCACCGGTTGGAAAAAATATGCTTTTTTTTTTTAGTTAGTGCCGAGTGCTGTGCTGTGTTTTCGATACAGTGCCTTTACCAAATACTCGAATTTGGTTAGATCTTCAATGACTTGAAGGTAAGAAACCAATATCATATCACTGTTACTGAATTGGGTCTCTTTTGACCTGTTTATTGATCATACATTTTGGTTGCAGGGTGATTAGTTACCCCGGTGGTAACTTGACTTGCACTCAAAGACTTTTAAAAATATTGAACACAGTTTGAGCGAGAAAAAAATCCTACCGATGTCAACGATATGCAGGTATTCATTTGAAATGTGCTGGTTAGTCCTACTGTTTACTTTCAGTTTTTGGTATGTATAAAAAGTAGAGGGTTGTGCTGGAAATTGGTGTATGTTTAAGTGGGACTATCACAATAGTTTAGAAATACCTGGACACCATCTGCCTGTAAGGTTGCAACCGGGTGTATGAGGATGTGTAAAATTTTAATTAAGAATGTTCGTGGTTTGGTTTGCAGTTTGTTTGTCAGGTGTTTTGTTGTGTTGTGTTTTTGTTGTGTTTTGTTGTGTTTTTTTTAGTATGTTTTTGTTGTGTTTATGTTTTTCCATTATAGTTTTAATATTGACCCCCATCACGTTTAGTTTACTATTACTGTAGTTCAAGTAGATTTTCAAATATAATCAAACTGCACCAAATTTGCATCCACTTTAGTACATCGTTTAGAATTCTAATTTTATCATTGTTGATCTTTAACTGATTGTTGGACTGCTATGAGCCCTACAACAGAAGGACTAAATGAACTATTGTCATAATTTTAACACCTTTTTATGTATTTGTGTGCAATGTTATGTCCGGAACAATACAGATTGGAACTTTAACGGCAGATTAGAATCTATGAAGTACATAACCCTGATTCCATTTGACACCACAGACTTGAGCTTCAAGAACCATTGAATACACTCAGTGCTACAGATATGTCTGACCTTGAACCATCTTCAAATCGCGGTTGGTTCACTTTTTTTCCGTAATTTTTCTGGGGGGGGGGGGAGGTAGATTGTCCTAACTGCAATACATAATTATAAATTATATACCATAATTAGTAATTATCAGGACAAACCCAATACCATTGCCTTTTGGACTTAAATGTTAGACTGCCTGAGTGGGGAATCGAACCCATGACCTTCAAAACCAAAGGCTGGTGTCTTTCCATGAATCCATACTGACAGAAGTCAAAGGTCATGTCAGTATGTATTAATGGTAGGAATCCAGCCTTTGGTTTCGAAGAACATGGGTTCGATTCCCCGCTTAAGCAATCTGGCATTTAAGTCCAAAAGGTAATGAAAATAGGTCTGCATCCACATTTCTTTAATTATGGTACTTATTTCCGGCTCTATTACCACTCTTTCGACGAATATGCTCAGTGATATTCCGACCTCTGGCTCCTAGCCAATTTTACAGTGTCCTGCGAGTTTATTTGCATCGTAATACATCCTATCGTTTATCATGTTAGACGGTGACATATTCAATTTTTCGGTGAGCTTATTTCTGAGGTCTTGAGAGTTTAAATAAATTATGGAAATGTAA
Source organism: Lithobius niger (assembly GCA_023313725.1). Classification (NCBI taxonomy): domain Eukaryota; kingdom Metazoa; phylum Arthropoda; class Chilopoda; order Lithobiomorpha; family Lithobiidae; genus Lithobius; species Lithobius niger. Next base: position 46,188 of record JAHWFP010156904.1, on the reverse strand, counting down.
TTAGGTCATGTCATGCCTCTCTGCGATCAACAACTTTTTCGTGTTCATTTTTTGAGCTTATGTAGATTTGTACTCTACGGTGCTTCTATGGTTTTCAAGAGAATGACCCTACGACGAAGATTGTGGTTCTGTCATTGTGCTCTGTAGTGCTATCGTGTAAAAATCTTTTTAAGAGAATCACCATCTCTACAAAGAAGATTTGTGCTTCAGTGATTGTGCTCTGTAGTGCTTCTATAGTGCAAAAATCTTTTCAAGAGAAACACCATCCCTACAAAGAAGATTTACAGTGTTAAATAAATCTTTTCAATCATGTTTTTAAATACTCTACTCGCATATAATAGCTAAAACATCCATAAAGGTCTTAAAATGGTAACAAAAAACTCAAACTAAATTAAACTTAAATAAAAAAATAGTATTTTAACAATTAAATAGTGCAGAAGGTAGGTTAAAATATTAAATAATTTTTAATACTTTTCAAAAAAATAGGTGGAGTTGGATTGGCTATAAGGGGTGGTTGGAGGCC
>JAHWFP010156904.1:5077-45655 GCA_023313725.1 Lithobius niger | reverse complement strand
AAATAGGTGGAGTTGGATTGGCTATAAGGGGTGGTTGGAGGCCAATACTCGCGTTAAATCTAAATAAATTTTCAAAAATTAAATGGATTCAAAAAGACCGCGTAAGCATTGGTTGTAAGGTTATAAAACTGTGAAACTTTCCCCCCGGCATAACAAAAAGGAAAAACAATTTTTTCGAATGGAAACCAAAACAATTTTCACTTATATTTATTGTAGGGGAACGTTTCCTACACAACAGCAACTACGAAACCATCTTTGCTCACAGCATCAGTTCAAAAACGAAGAAAGCGTGTGCTTCAAAGATCGGCTGCCCGATTATTTAAAGGATTGTTCTCTGACCCAATTACAAGCACTTTGGCATCGACAATATGAAATGGTAATACCCGAAAGTTTTGGCGATCCTCTAGCATTCCTCGTATCATTGCGTGCGGCCATACACGCTTTGCTGATAGTTTGCCTGGACCAAATGGTCAATTGCAAGGCACTGAGTTCTTGCAGTTCTTGCATCGAGTTCTTTAAGTATACAGCATTTTTCAAACCATTTGTTTGGTCCCGATATGCCGAGCTGTATAATCCGAACGATATTCCCGCTATGCTAAATGAGGCATTCGAAAAAATCCAGAAGATGATCGACATTTATGCCAGGCAGGGAAGTGGTTGGGCCATAATCCGTATAACTAACTTAATTATCAGAGTGGCCGAGTACCAACCGCTGCGAGCGTCGTCTTATATTCCTCTACGACACACTCTCAAGCCTAAAGCGGGCGTGATTGTGAACGTAAAAGATTAAAACGATCAAAAGTGCTTTCTGTATTCGGTAATAGCGGCGGGTTGGGGACTGACGAGTGTAAACCCCCGAAGACTATGAAGAGTTTAAAGAATCACTCGATGTTAGCACTCTGTCCTACCCGCCGAAACTCGTTGAAATCTGTAAATTTGAAAAAGCTAACGATCTTTCAGTGAATGTCATCGGTTTTAACGAAAAAGAGGGATTGCATCCGCTCAGAGTTTCTAAGAATCACGACGGAAAGCCCATCGACCTTCTCTTGTTAACCTCCGAGGACAAGGCATACTACTGCGCCATAACGAACATTGCGGCATTTTTATGTTATCGAGGTTCGGGTACTCACACAAAGTAGTATTGTAGAAACTGTTTTGCAGGATTTGGAAAACAATGGATGCTCGTCACCCATCGAAACGAGTGCATCAAGATTAATCCTGCGCAAGCGCTCCAATTTAAGATGCCTGGAGAAAACTTTCTCCAATTTCGGCATTTCAACCGACAAAACCCCTTCCCTCGCATCATTTACGCTGACTTTGAGTGTCTACTTCGACCCTTTTCCGCCGTTCAACCCAGTCCTTCGATGAGCTTGGTTACTAAAATTCATCAGCATGCATCATGCAGTTTCGAGTACGTTGTGATAGGTCAAAATGGGGAGATTGTTAATCAAGAATACTACTTTGGAGAAGACGCCGTCGAAGTATTTTATAAATGTATGGCAAAAGAGGCGCAAGCTTACAGTAATCTACTGAAAAATGTACAATACATCAATCTCACCCAAGGCGAGCTAGTTTCGACGCATCCAACGTACGTCATTATTGCGGAAAAGCCTTCCCCATTTTTTGTTTGAAGAACAACGCTCACACTAAGGTTAGGGATCACTGCCATATTAGTGGAAAATTTAGAGAAGCCGCTCACTCACAGTGTAATCTTAGCGCTCGAGAATGAAGAACCATACCCGTTGTTTTACACAATTTGGAAGGCTACGACATACATCTTTTAATTCCTGCAGTGCACATTTTTGAGGGAAAAGTCGACGTTATCAGTCGAAACGCCAAGCGGTTTCAGAGTATGACGATCACGGGGTTAAAAAACGGGATCAGTCTTCGATTTATAGACAGTTTGAATTTCTTGACCGTTTCCCTAGATACTGCGGTCGCGAACTGCAAAGGCAACGGATTCCCGATTCTCGAGGCGGCTTTGGACTCTGGGTTAAAGTCTGCGTGGCTCATCGTAGGAATGACTAGACAGAGTGCTATAGATCTCGTGACCCAGAAAGGTGTTTATTCGTACGAATTCGCGGGCGACATGTCCGTTTTTGTTAAGTTAGATCTCCCATCTCGAGGTGCATTTTTTTCACAGTTGAAAGAAGAAGAGTTGGCGGGGAAAGTTCGTGAGAGATCTTAACCTCTGGCTCAAAATGAGAGTTAAAAAATTCAGTTCCTACCACGAGATTTATCAGATGACCGATGTTTTTCTCCTCGCGGACATTTTTGAAGACTTTCGTAAACTCTGTCTCCAAAACAATAAATTGGATCGGTGCTACTACATCTCTACCCCGGGTTTCAGTTGGGCAGCACTCTTGAGAATGAACGAGCCGAAATTGGAGCTGATCACTCACGTCAGTAAACACAATCTAGTATTTTCCGGCATCCGTGGCGGGGTTTCATTTATATGTAAGAGGTTCTCCGAAGCTAATAATAAATACCTACCCGGTTTCAACCCTCACGAACCTTCCCTATACATCATATACTTGGACATGAACAACTTGTACAGTTTTGCCATAAGCACTCCTCTCCCCTACGACGAGTTCCGGTACTTGACGAAGGAACAAATTAAAGCTTTTGACGTATATGCCGTGCCAGACGATACCGCTGTTGGAAACATACTGGAAGTAGACCTAGAGACCCAGTGAACTGCACGATGCCCATAACGATTACCCGTTAGCTCCTGAGAATATCGAGATTGGGGAGGATCTCGTTTCCCCCTACGCGAAAAAACTGGCTAAAGACATAGATCATGATATCAGATCATCCTCAAAGCTCGCTCCAAATCTTCTGCACAAGAAGAAGTACGTTCTCCACTACCGGAATTTGAAATTTTACCTCCGTCACGGATTAGTTCTTCGCCATATCCGAAGGGTCTTGGCTTTCAACCAGAAACCTTGGATTGAAAACTATATAGAATTCAATACTGCTAAAAGACAACAATCAACCGTTCCGTTCGAATAGGACTACTTCAAACTGCTAAATAATTCGGTTTGGTAAGACGTTGGAAAATAAACAAAGTCGGCTCTCTATGAAATTGTGCACGGACGTTAAGAGAGCCATAAAATACACCTCCCAACCTCTTGCGGATTCTTTCAGATCTTGAACGAAAGCTTGGTACAGATTAACCGCCGAGCTCGAAGCATTTGCTGCGACCTACCCGCGTACTCCGGATTCAGCATCCTAGAACTATCAAAATTGTTCATGTTCAAGTTCCATTACGAGTACATTCGACCCAAGTACGGTGATCGGGCCAGACTCTTATTTACAGATACCGACAGTCCGTGCTACCAGATCAAAACGGAAATGTGTACGAGGACATGCTTCGGGATCGAGAGCGTTTCGACACGAGTAATTATCCTCGCAATCACCGACTTTTCTCCGACGTGAACAAATTAGTTCTAGGTAAAATGAAGGATGAGATGGAGGGTGTCCCCATCTTAGGATTCGTTGGGTTACGATCGAAAATGTACGCAATAAAATCTCTCAAAAAAGAAACTAAGAAAAAAGCTAAGGGAATTCAAAAAGCGTTCGTTAAAAAACACCTGAGCTTCGAGGACTACGAATCACTTTTAAAAACACCGACATCCCCGGTTAAGGGAGTTTGGTCAAAAATTGGGACATGAAGTTAACAACGTTAAGGTTTCAAAATCCCTCCTATCGGTGTATGACGATAAACGTTTTATCTTGAATAACGGTACAGATACGTTAGCTATTGGTCACATCGATTCGGGCACTTGGAAAGAATATGCAGACGATTTCGATTCTGAGGTAGATATTTTGAGCGATGAGGAGGAGGAGGAGAAATTGCTCGTATCGTATCGAATGAGAGAAAATGACGAATTGAACGATGCAAAAAAAGCTGAGGAGAGGGAGAAAGCGGCACGGCGAGCCATCCTATTAGAGAATCGTAGGAGAAAGTTGGTAGATCCTGTCATTTGGGAGAATGAGAGAAAAGCTACGCGGAGAATGTTGGAAAAGGAAAGACGGGGTGCGATGTGTTCGGAGGAGAAAAAAGCGAGATTATAGAAAAAAACTCTTAGTATGAAAATTAGTCTCGAACTGGAAAATGAAGAGCGGAAGAAAGTTAGATTGGAGAAACAAGCTGCTAGAATGAAAAACAGTCGCGTGCTCAAAAAACAAAAGAGCTCATAAAGTCAAGATTAATGAAACTTGTCCGCTTAATTGAGTTAACAAATTATTTTGCTTACCTGGAAAGCATATAAAGAAATTGAATCCCTATTCTTCTTTAAAAATCATGGCGGAACAATATGAAAAAGTAGTTACATTTGTGTGAAAAAATTGTTTGCTAGAATTTACATCAAAAGCAAAAATTCAAACACATTTAAAAATGTGCAAAATACACTATATTGGAAAGTTTAAAATCACTCCGATGTATTATCACGTATGTAGAAAGTATTTTGATCCAATCACCACATCATTCGACACGGTCTTATTCTACCCGATGATGAATAATGATATTCCAAAAAAGAAAAGAATAATTTATTAGCGACTCAAAGAGCGATGTATCTTAACATACGCTTCTATTTTATTTAAGACTGTTTATATTATCCGTCCAACTATTATACTTGGAGTCGTAACCCTTCCATTTAATGAAATAAAGCATTTTCCCAATATCGTTCTTACTACGTATCACTTCTTCTACTAAAAACAATTCTGGAACTAGGGTTTTTTGAATCTCCTGTTTGTAGAAACCACCCAATATCGCTTCATCCGACTTATCTTTTAAAAGATAAGTAACCGGTTCGGTTTTTTTGCACTTTGCGAATCGTGAAAACTTCGTTAGTAAAATTTTGTAAATACCTTATCAAAAATTTTCGTAACTTTAGAAATTCTAACTTTATTTCCTAAGGCAAATTTGGGCTTTGTTAACGGTTGTTTTGACTTAATTCTCAGCAACGATTCGTGACGTCTGGTTACTTCCCTCGGTTTTAATTTAGTTGAGTGTACTGTGTCACTGTATCGCGAAACTAGCTCATCGATAATGTGTATCCACTGGTATGACCCCTGCTTAGTGAATCTTTTCCACATTTGAGTTTTCAGCGTTCTGTTGAAACGTTCTACAACGCTCGCTTTCTTCTCAGAATGAGTAGAGTACATGTTGACGTTGTGACGCTTAAGGAGTGCTTTGAAGTCTTTATTGTAGAATTCACTGCCTAAATCAACTTGTAAAGTTTTAGGAGATGTCGTTCCTTCGAGTATCTTTTTAAAGGCTTACGTAACGACTACACCGGATTTTGATTTAAGTGGAATGGCCCAAGAAAACTTGGACATAACGTTAATGCAAGTCAGTAGGTAGTTAAATCCTTTATTAACGTTAGAGTAAGGTATCATTTCCACCAAGTCCGTTTGCCATAGATTATTCAGACTCTGCACAATCACTTTCCGCCTCGGAAAATGTTTCCGCGTCGGTTTGTGGAGTTCGTTTACGAGTTGATCCATTTTTTTTTGTGCCCATTCCGAACTTGAGCTTCGTCACCATGATTTTTTTAATGACAGCGGCTAATTTTTCTCTCCAAGAGATCGAAGGAACCTTATGTACTTTTCGAGCTTTAGATATAAGAATTTCATCGGCGACGTGCCGTTCGTTTAAATTTGAGCTTTTTGAGTAGGCAATGTCGTGTTCTTTACACGCCTCATCCAGCTTTTTTATTCCAGGATCCCCTCTAGCTAATCTCTGATTTAGTTTTGTTTCTGGTCCGCAGTATTGATATCCGGGTAAATGTACTTCTACCGGTAAATGGTCTATGATTTTATTTACGATTCCTTTCCCAGACTTGATGAATGAAGCTCGTTTCGTTCCGCACACTTCGCAAAAGTAGACTTCCACATGCTTCTGTTATTTTTCGATGTAATAATAGTAGGTGGTTCGGACCGGTTAGGTGTGGATCGTTTACATTTCACGCAATACTTCATCTTGGCCGATTTTTCTTTTTTTTATTATACAAATTTTTTTGATTCTGATAAGCGTTCTTTTTTTCTCGAACGGTGATGACCCGTCGTTGTTCCAATTCCGATAAAATTTCTATCATTTCGTTCCTGTGACCGTCGTGACCCGCTTGGGTTGACCCGTAGAAAAGCCTCAGTCTTTCGACCAGATCGTTAGGATCGTCGTAGTACCTGTAATCTACCCTGCTCCCATTTTTTTTTACCATACCAGTTCCCTTTTTCTTCGTTTTCCTATCCTCCCAGATAGGACCGATTATCGACGCGTACTTGGCACTACGATTCGACTTAGGTTTTCGAGTGCCTGGATCGTTGTTTTGGTCGATAGCATGCGTGTTTTTTTAAAGAGAAGCGTAACTCGCCTTTTGTAAACTTTCGGGAGTGTACGACGGCTCCTTCAAATCTTTAAAAACCAGCAAACTCCACAAAGTCCTCGTCTTCCCGCGTACTGATTACCACCGATCACTATGTCGTTCTCGAATATTTTTATGGGTTTATTAGCGATGCTCATTTCTCCAGTTTTCATGTCTTATTGCAGTCCGAAGACAGGATCGGTCTCTTTGGGATTTTGGAAAAAATTCATCAGGAAATATTTCGCCGTTTGGCCTATGACTTGGCCAGGTAACAAACTATCCAAAGATCTGAGGGTTGGGAAATTTGGAAGTTCTGGAGGCGTCAACACGCGTCTGTTTTGTGTTGCCGAAAGTGTGGGGGTGACTTTCAAACACGTACTGATAGATGCGTATTCGGTTCGCGTAGCTGGAGCGGGAGTCGAGTATTCGGAAAGATTGGGATCTCGCGCTATCGGAGTTGAATGCTCAACGGAAGGTTTCGGCGATTCAAACTTCTCCGTATCATTCACCGAGGTTTTCCACTCTTCATCATCTTCATCCTCGGATTTATAAATTTTTTTATGGGAGTAATAATTCGTATACGTTTTAGTTGTTTTCTCGTTGGAAAACCGGCAATCGCTTTCGCAGAACTCGCTACGGGTGGTGGATTAACAATGGTAGGTTTCAAAGTACTAACGACGGGTTTAAAAAATTCTTGTAAAGATTCTTCTTGATCTCGTTCATCCAAATGTTGATTCAAAAATGTTTCCCGTAAATGTTTTTTGAGATTTAGTATTTCACGTTTCTTTTCCATGTTATCTTTTTTTTCTTTCTTTTGTTTTTTATCATCAAACGAAAACGTACGTTTATAACATCCCTCGTTTAACGTTTTGTCGATCGATAAAATCTTGTACGGATCGTCCCAACACGTTCTACACAACGTTTTAAACTCCGGAAAATCCATGTCAGGACCGACGTGATTTTCGTACAAATGTTTCAGGTTTAAATCGTCCACGGGAAATACGATTAATAAATTGGCGTTCTCTAACCACTTGTTTGGGAATTCTGGTATAAGATGCAATAAAATGCAATAAAATGCAATAAAAAACGTTGGCGTTACAATGACAGCCTTGAGCGAAGTAATGTTCTATGTTTTTTGTTTGTCTAAAAACCACGAGGACCATCGTCAAAAACCACGAGATTACAAAACTCGGTGTCCTCTAAACTCCTCTAAAATTTGCTATCTCCCGTCCTATGGTTCCCGCAATTTCGGAAAATATAGACTGTAAAGCTCTGTATTTCGCTTGACACAGAGTTTTGCTGTACACGTATAATGTGTCGTAATCCAACCATCCTTCGTTACAGATAAAATTAAACAGTAAGTTCGTCTTCCTGCAGTTTGCCGGTCCTATAATCAGGCATTTGATGTTTGAAGGTAGAAATGGGTGATTTTGGGGTTTCTTGATCGGCACGAAGAAATCGTAATTTTGAATATCCATCGTTTTTTCTTATTCAGAAATTTAACTCATAAAGTCTTTGTCCGAAAACTTTTCGTTGAATGTATTAGATTCGACGACTCCGTAATCTACGTTACACCAAAATTTTACGGTTCTGGGAGCGTCGTTGCTGATGTACACGGAGTTAATTTTACCACTAACTTCCGACAAGGACATACTTCCGCACGGAGCCAAGTTAAACCACGGTTTTTCTATAACATTTTTGTTAAGTTTTCCTTTAGTTTTGTGGATGTTGTACACCCACATTCTGAGACATAGCCGCTTATCCGACTCACCGTTTGCCTTTTGACAAAATGGGTAGCAGGTGGAAGCTGGGTGCGAGTAATTTGGGTAACTAAACATCGTCAGAGAAAGGGGTTTCTGCTCGTCGGTTTCAATTTCTAATTTTTCGCAGATGTATCGTTTAAGATTTTTCATCGCGGTTTGAGATTCGGGGGTCGACGGAGAAATCCATCCCTTACACCTGGTATCTTTGTTCAAAATGAGAGAACCTATTCCTTTTAAATCTTCGAATTCTACGGAAGGAGATAAGACGTACTTTACTCCATTTTTTTAATTCGTCACATTTTCCGTCTTAACTTCTAGAGAATTTGATTGCAACAGACTCGAAAGATTTCCGTACCAGGTAGAATGAGACATTTTAGAAATTTCTTATTCCGTTTGTTTATATATAAAAAAAAAGAATCGTCAAAATGCCGGTGAATAAATTTGGACAGTCTTTGAAACGAACGCAAAGAGATTTAAAGGGGTTCTGGGTATAGGATTTATATTAGACTTGAACCATGATTACGACATGCAGAATAAGCGACTGACTAAAGTCGGAGCTGCTACAGAACCCGAAAATGTCGTAATTTATTCCCAATTTTCCGAATTAGAAAACGAAATAAAAAAATTTAAAGCCGACGTAGGATTGAAGAAAGATGCGGATGGACATTTTAACGCTGAAAAGAGACTTATTAAAGATCTTCGAAACTCCCTCACAATCTAAGGATGCAGTGACTAAGGATGACATCGATTCAAAAACTGTGTCGGACATGCGAATGAATCACTTAACTAATCTAGCTGCTGGTATAGATCCCGAAGATGCGGTGACTTATTCTCAGTTGACAGATGTAAAAAAATTTAAAAACTACGTTGGAGGAGTGCTGACGGTCAACTCGACGCGAAAGATAGACGAATCAAGGATCTGGCATCCCCCGCACAATCTAAAGATGCGGCGAATAAAAATACGTCGACGCGAAACTTCTCGTCATAAACGAAGTGGAAACCAAATTCGGTTACGCTTTGAAGGACTGCTGATGCAAAAAGTAAGCGAATTAAGGACCTTGCATCACCCACACAATATAAGGATGCCGCGAATAAAGAATACGTCGACGCGAAGCTTCTCGGTATAAACGAATTAGAAACCAAACTTGACAATGCCTTGATCATGGACTCTCGCGACATATTCGACGCAAAAAATAAACGAATCAGTAACCTGGCGAGCCCCGAAAGCCCTTCGGAAGCTGTTAATAGAGACTGTTTCTTCGAGGTTATTAGAGATGCCTACGAAATAGACAACTTCAAACGGCGTTGAACGAGGACGAGGATGGGGTACTCGATGCAAAAAATAGGCGAATCAAATGTACGCTCCCTCCAACCGCAGAACACGACGTGGCTACTAAGGGTTACGTCGACAGTCGAATGGTTACTTTAAACGTAGGAAAAAAACTCCCACCAGATGCGGAGGAAGCAAAGAACCATTTAGAAAACGTCGGTTTTGTAATGGAAAGATATATAAATCCACGTATCGACTGTATAGTTACTTTTCGCGGAACTAGTCCTTACCCTAAAGGTCACTTTTTCACGTGTATCAATAACTATCCTCGCCAATACTACTTATCAACATCCGGTTGGTATATCCTCAGAATGAGTATAACAAGTAGCGGTGACTGTATATCTAGTTCAGACCCTCCAGGTATAAAGATACAGTGTTTAATAGCTAGGTTTTTAGATTTGTCGAAAAGTATACCCGAAGACAAAGGATTTCAAGTTTATCTCGGTCCCGAGAGACTTCTCCAACCACCAACTCTAAGTATAACGGAAATACCGATCATCGTGCGCGATGGTCACGTGATTTATGTAATGGCTGATACGTCAAGCGCGGAGGATAAAGATTACCAGATAGATATATACCTAACCAAGACGCGTTGTATAACATGGTCAAAGTAGAGACCATATACCAATCTATACGAAGAACAATTGGGATAACCGAGTTAAAGAGCTAACCGTCTTAAAATATCTTCGTAATCATATCCCTTGCACGAGAAACTTAGAAAAAATAATAAGAAATGACCGCACAATGTTTGATTAAAATTTTGAACCCTGTCATAATTGTATTTAACGGGACCCAAATACTCCGAAATGGATGTCAGTGGCTCGAGGTTGCAGAAACTGTCGAAATAACAGGGTATGTCAGTAACTGTCGAGTAAGCCACCCAATGACTTCCGTTTCCATTGTGAAAATTTTCGAGATTAACGATGCCGCATTCACCACGAGGTTTATGTTTTAGCAGCAGACGAGCCTTGCTAAAAGTACTTCTGTAATTAGGAATTTTCAAAACTTTGACTAATCTATTTAAATCGAGATTCGTTAACGGTTTAGTAAAATCGATCAGACCTTCACTGGCCTTAGAAAGAGCCCTCTGTCACGATTCGCTTTTTTTTTCTTTTTACGTTTCAACCTCGAACCCTCCATCTTCTTGTTATGTCTCACCATTTCTTCCATTACCTTAGCATCGTTTTGGCTCATTTTAACTGCGGCGGCGATACCGGCGGCACCTCCAGCTAGACCACCTACACCGGCTAAGATGGGTCCCAGCAAAGCCAACAATGGTAAAAACCCACCTCGTTTCGCAATCTTTTTTCTTTTCACCCCCGCTCCGTTTTTTTCCGATTTTACTTGTTTTCGTTTTTTGTTTCGCCATCTCTTTTTTTTAATAAATCACTTCGACTTTGCCTTTATCCAATTTCAAACTCATTTTTCTATCACCGATCAACAGCGCGTGGCACGTCGTGTTAGCTGGAACCGCGGCGTTAAATTTCAACTTTACTTATACGTCGACTATGCCGGACTGAAGTCTCTCCGATTGCTTGGAACAGTCCAAAACCACTAGAAGATACGTCTTTTTAAACTGCACCGAATAAATACTCAAGTCCCCGATATCGTACAAAGCGCGTCTAAACTCTTGAGCCATTCTATACAGGATCGAGTATTCTCCAGTAGCGTAATTTACGTTCAAGTCCAAGAACGGGTAACGTTCGGAATTTAAAGTTACGTGAGCATCTTGAAGACTGCAATGTTCGAATACGGCTGGATTTTTCGTTTGCACATCTTTTCTATTAGTCTGCAGAGCTAGAATAACCCACCTCGGATTTTCGACGGCCGAAGTAGTAAGCATGCACCATGTGAAACTAGTGCTCTGAGAAAGTTCGCAACTATCGTAATGCCAGTGCCTAAAACCCAAGTCCACGTTCATCCCACCTTCTATGTAGCTAAAAAGCCTGAGTTTTTGCTCATCATATTTGGTTACGTGCGGTACGTGCCACGAAACGCTACTCAATTTGACTTTCCCAACAGCTATTGCAGCTGCCCTGAATACAGCGTCGTCATTGCTCGCCCTAGACAATGTTAGGACATGCTTGGCACCGTACAGCACCTTGTCATAATTTTCAAAAAATCCCATGCAGTGTTTTAAAGGAATGGCGAACGAAAAGCTTCCTTTACAAGTCGTCTCCTTTACGATGATGGAATGCCGTAATTTGAATCCGATGTTATCATTCAAACTGGCCGCGGAAGATTCTGCCGCATCTAACGCCCAGCAGTTCCCCAGCAACAACACTTGATCGGTCAAACCGTACGTAAGGAGACCTTTCATGAGAGTCCCATAACCGGGGTAATTTAATTCATCCACTAGCTTATCCCCCAAGTGATATTTAATGCTGGAAAACAGGTATATGGAACCATTATTGATGAGAGACACTATGTCCGCATCGGCAAAACTAGAACCATCGGCGTTCAGTAACCTGCCTTTAATCAGAAGATAACTATTCGCGACGTGTACGAACAAATCCTGGTTTTCAATTACGATTCTAATTTCCGAATTAACGTTGTTTAGATTGGTTCCTACTATCGGATTATATTCGTGAAATGCGTAGCTCTCCACAGAAGAATCTTGTTGTAAAGATTCGTTTATATCGAGGTAATGTTCCGTTAAACTCATCTTCTCGCTCTCGTTATAAATTTGATGAATGCTGCATTTTTTGCCCTTAATTGAATATTATCTACGACGAATCCTTTTCCAGTTATTCTTTTTTTTTCTTTCGAATACTAACATTCTTTTTTTAATATGTACAAAATTATTTTTTAGACCTCAGATGAAGTCTGACGGTAAGGGTTTCCCCGTTTAAATTTATCATTTCATTATCTTGAGAAGTTAACCAAATACGAATATTACGAATCTTGTCGGTAGTTACGGGAAGGTAAATTAAATTTTGAGGGGAAATTATCATCTTATAACCCGGTGGCACTCCCGGATAAAAAGCGTATGTGCAAGGTTGAGTGTCGTTATTCACGTAGGAAGACTCGATTATGTTAGTATGAACAAAAATTGTATTAAGCCCCATTATGTCCACAGATTTTTGACCTTGCTGAGTTTTAGTATAAACTTCCTGAATGAACCCCAGGACAGTTCCTAAGTTATCCCCCAGAAACGAAACAAATTAGACCAGATTATTTATAACCAAGTTTGTCTTTAAGGTATTGTGGTTTGATTCTAAAACGATGGCATTTTTTTCGTGACCACTTCCTTCCAAAGTAGACTGTATAAAATTATTCAAGTCCGAAATTTTGTAAGCACCAGGAACGATTCGCACCTCGATCCAGTTCGCTCCACCATCGATGGTGTATGAAAATTCGTTGTTGTCTGCGTGTACATTGAAAATGCTGTAGTACGTATCCAACGAAACGAGTGCCATTTCATACTCTTTTTTAGGGTTTAGATATACGGCGTTTTCAAGTTACAGCTTAGTTCAGCACCTACGCCTGTTAGAATGATTGAACTTGAATCCATGACTTTTCTTTTTTTTATTTTATCTTTACGTCCATTTTTAAGGGGATGTTCACCTTAAAACATACCTCTCCAGTTTTTTTCCTGGGTTTTGTATTATCTGGGTTTTCTGATGTGACGGGACAGCCCAATCGCCTTTTTAGACTACTACACTCAACGTTATTGAGGACACTTTCTCTCCATGAAGGACACGTTCCCAAATTTTCGTGTTGGCGTTTTCTTCGTTACTGGACCCAAGACACCTGATTCAAACGATCTGCAAAGATATCTACCGCATAGGAAATTTACACCAGTATGCTGAAATCAGGTATAAGTTGGTTTCAGTTAAAAGACACAGTCTGCTAGTGAAGTCCGCCTTTTTTTCATCCACAATCATTTTGTTAACAATCGGATGTCTACAATCTGATGATCTACTGTTACTTGGCGGCGACACACTAGCGTGTGTCTAAATTAGGCAAATATCAACGTTATTCAGGTAGTTTTTCAACAAAACGTTAAGCTATGTGTCTAACAGTGACATTTATGTTGTCATGTGACCGAAGTTTCCCGATCAAACAAGTTTCAGCCTTTTCTGTCGCATTGTTATTTATCCTCACATGCCTGAAAACAGCCAAACTCCCTTTGCTGTAAAGACACAACGTGTCTAGTGGTCGCCATGCTCATATATACATATTATCTGGATGTTATCGTTTTATCTTGGCGGGCGACACACTAGCGTGTGTCTTGATTCCTAGTTTGCTTTTAAAGAAAAAGTATTTGACTTACAAAATCCAAACTCCACAAAAACATAAAATCAAGTCAGTTACCAAAATAACTGATATCTACACAAAAGTCAACACCGAAAATGTAAAGTCCAGAAGTGAAGCTTCAGCAAGGTTACAACCAACAATGTAAAGAATCCAGAACATCATAAATAACAAAACAAAAAAAATCACGTTAGGTGCAGCTACCAAAAGTCCTGATATCTAAACCAAAAACAAGAAATCGTAAGGAAAACACCCGCCAAGTTTCAGCCATTTAACGTCTGTGATATCAAAAACGAGCCAAGTTTCCACTCATCAGACATACAACGTAACTTTAAAACTTGGCGCATTGCAAGCCTTTCGTTTGGAAGACCCAAGATGCACAACCATGCAGCATCGAAATAAGCGCTAGTTCATTGTTGTTGTTCTTGTTGCTGTTTCATTATTGTTTCGCGCACACGAAGCGAAATAACAACATCAAAGTTGAAACAATCAATCGGTCACTCTGACGACCAATCTGCTGTCGGTTAAGAACAACTATTTACGAACCGCAAAACTCAGTAGCAAATCGCGGAGGTCCCGATTTTCGTAACGTCAGGAAGGGTTCACATATAATACTCCGTTATACACCACACTAAAAGCTATAGTTTACAGTACAGCACGCTAGTCTGCAGTAGTTCAACAAAACGCCACCATCTGAGTTGTAAAACTTTATTGTAAATTGATTCAAACAAAAGATATTGTAACAAAAAATCTTTAACATTATTTCGATAAAATTCACTGTATATATATTTATTCGAAAAAAAATAAAATATAGCCGAACTATTCAAGTACAAAAAAGGCTTGCAATGCGCTAAGTTTTAAAGTTGCTTTGTATGTCTGATGAATTGAAACTTGGCTCGATTTTGATATCACAGACGTTCAATGGCTGAAACTTGGCGGGTTTTTTGCTTACAATTTATTGTTTCTGGTTTTAGATATAAATTACTGACGTGGAATAAGTGTAAAATGAATAATATAGGCAAATATTATGAACCCGTATGGACACTTGAAAACACAACATTTCGGGATAAAGGAATAGCCAGTTACCAACATACGGAAAAATGCAGTTAGTGACTGGGTCGTCATTAAAAAAATTAAGGATGAAATTTCAATCCTAAGAAACAAGATTGTAAGGTGGAAACGAGTTGGTGTCAGTTGAGAGGTGTTTAGGGCATTGGGTTTCCAGGCGAAGGTGAGTGCATCCCAATCAAATGATACGGGGACTGTGGGCCGCTTGTTATTTTACGTTGATGTTAGAGTACAGCTTCTGGCTAGTTTTGTGTAATGTGTAGCTTTAGCAGTAAAGTAGTTTTTAAGTTAGGTTAAGGTAGAGCGAACAGCTCTGGGGCACGTAATCTTTTGTAATCTACACACACGCTAGTGTGTCGTGCCAAGTTAAGCAACAAATATCACATCAATATATGTCGAGGACGTAAACCATTTTAGGCGACGCCATAGCGTAAGTGTCTTATATGCATAGTTGAGCACATCTCAGGTACTTGAGGAAAATAACAATGCAGCACAAAGGCTTAAATTGTGGTACAATGGCGAGCAATGGCCCACCTGCCAAAAATTAAATCGTGTAGGAATGTCAGCTGTTGCAAATCTTGAGTGAAAATTGAAGCCACCATTTTTGGGGGGTGATGTTTCACCTTTCTGGGTATGTATCAGTTAAGCTTGTTGGTTGGCATCGGTTAGTGACGATGCCGTTCATTGTTGTTATCGCGTCCACATTTTGTTGGTGGGCGCAGGTTTTTGTTGGCGCATGAGCGTTGGTTGTTGTAATGTTTTTAAAAATAGATTAAACAACTTGGGAATCAGTCGTAATGTTGGATGCAATTTTTGGACTTTTTTATGCCTAAACGACGCCATTTTTTGTTGCTTGGCTCTCCCACTGCCGAGTTGTTTTTACATTTTGGTGCCGAAACCCATTTGAACTAAAAAAAAAAGAGCTATGCAATCGGGTAGTTAGTGTCCCATTATTTGAGAAAAAAACAAAACCGCTGGAAGAAGGTCCAAGACTCCCAAGTCAATGTACAAGAAACAGTCAAGATAACATCAGTTTAGCAAAGTGTACAAACAAGTATAGAAAAATGGCAACTGCAGCAATGACATTAGCTCAATTGAAGAAAAGTCGAGCAACTCGAAAAGTAGAACTAGCACGAGTTATCCAAAAAATAGAAGCAGACATCGTAAAAAACGATGTTGGAGAAGTCGAACTGGGGCTAATAAATTTAGAAGCGAAAGAGGCTACTGTGGTTCCTATACTTCGTGACTTGGAGCTCTTAACTGATCCAGCAGAATTGGACGTAGAAATAGAAGATAATGAAGCATGCTTGGAGACCATTGTACTAACGAAAGGCAAAGCCACAAGATATTTAGCCACAATAGCAGCACCACCTCCCCCTTCAGTTACGTCGTTACATGTGCCGAGTGGACGAGTTAATTTAAAGTTACCAAAGCTACAAATAGCAAGATTTGAAGGAGTCCTAACAGATTGGGAAAGATTTTGGGACCAGTTTGTGGCAGGGATAGATGGTAACACCTCCTTAAATAAAGTGGACAAGTTCAATTATCTTAGAGGTTTCTTAACGGGAGAAGCATTGCGGACCATACAAGGCCTAAAATTAACTGAAGCAAACTATACTGTGGCAATAGACTTGTTAAAAGCCAAGTATGGCAAAACCGACGTACTAGTAACAGAGCATATGAATGCATTGCTAAAAATTGCTCCAGTTCAGATGACAAGAAGTGGTCAAGATCTGAGTAGATTTCTAGAGTAATTTAAAATGCACATGCGAGCTTTGGAAGCACTAGGCACAGATGTAAAGTCGTTAGCAGATGTTTTTTGCCCGATAGTGCTACAATCAATGCCTGGAAGTATTCTGACGGAGTGGAACCGAAAAACATTCCAAAATAAACTTGATTTAGACCAGTTACTAACAACTCTGTAAGAGGAACTGGAAAATATAGAAAAGGTGTGGCGCATAACAAGCAATAGATTAGAGACAAGTAAAGAAGCAAGAACTGGGCAAGTAAAGAAACAAGAAGCAAGGATATAAGATGGTATTGTACCAACTACTTCTTCAACCCTAGTGGCATCTCAAGCTACAAGTAAACGGTTTATTCGTGGCAAAACTCCATATTGTATATTTTGCAGCAAAAAATCACATTTCACATCGGCGTGCGCGGAAGTGGTGTCAAACAGTGCAAGACTAGCAGCGTTAAGTGATCCAAAACGTTGCTCAAATTGTCTATCAAAGGCTCATCTTCGCAATCAATGTGACAATAAGATTATTTGCCGTAGTTGTCAACAAGCACATCACACTTTACTTTGTCCATTACGAGAAAACAATGTCCCTAGGGGCAAAAAAGAGCAAATACGTAGCCTGATCAGTAAAAAAACTTTTCAAGGCTATGGTCATGGAGTTTTAATTTTAAAAAAACTTAATTTTAAAATGTAGCTTTAAAACGTGTTTAGAATTAAAAATACAATAAAAATAAACCATTTTACCCTCCCACAATGCTGAGAAGGAACCGGAACGGGGTTGGACCACTGACACCGTCTTGAGGCTAGATGAGTCGCTTCAAGAAAGTGTGGAGGGGTTCCTGAGAAAGTCGAGATCGGAAGATGGACAAGGAGCGAGCATTAACAGTGTCCGAACTCAAGGCATTCCAAATTTGGACAATTCTCACCGAGAAAAAGTTTCTACATTCCAAACGAGCAGAGGGAAGGGAAAGTTTCCAATTATGGCCGATGGTTGTAGCCAGATCAAAAAATGGTAATGGAACTTCCAGTTGGTGGTTAAGTATCCTGTAAGTCAGGAGGAGGTCAAATTTAATCCTGCGAAGTTCAAGAGGTTCAAGTCCAAACATGGTTAGGCGGGCTTTGTAGGGGGTTTCACGGAGACCTGACAATCTCTTGGTGAAACGCCTCTGAATTGCCTCAACAGAGTCAATATCACCCAAGAGAAAGGGTGACCAAACAGGTGTTGCGTATTCAAGGATCGGGCGGACAAACACCTTAAAAGCCCACACTCTTGTAGCATTATTGGCCGACTTGAAGCACCTTTCGACGATAGCTAGACGTCTGTAGGCAGCCAAACAAATCTGTCGGACGTGGGAGGACGATTTAAGATCTCCAGAAAATAAGATTCCCAAATCTTTCAGAGTGTCACGAGAAAGGAGTATGTTGTCGTCAAGAAAGTAGGAATTTTTCTCAAAACAAGCACCAACATGGAAAGAGTGGCATTTGTTAAATGACAGTGGAAGTTTCCAGCGTTTGGACCAGAGGTCAACAGTTTGGATCATAGACTCAAGGTGGGGTGAGCTTTCGGAAGATAGGATAGGGGCACCGACCTTTAAATCGTCAGCAAATTTAAAACCAAATGTATGATGATTATCGAGAATTAGATCGTTTAGGTAGATTACAAACAAAAGTGGGCCCAAAACAGATCCCTGAGGGACCCCACATGGAACTACCCGTGGTGAAGAAAATGAGTTTTCAATTTTGACTCTCTGGGTGCGGTTACGGAGAAAAGCAGCGATCCAAGTTTCAAGGCCACCCGAAATGCCACACTGCTTAACCTTAAGAATACTGTGCGTAAAAGCTTACCGTGGACAACGGATTCAAACGCTTTCATGAAGTCGAAGTAAATAGTGTCCGTATGTATGCCCAGGTCGAGGGCACCAGACCATTGGTCAAGAACAAGTAGGAGCTGGTGGGTTGATGATCGACCCGGCATAAAGCCGAATTGGTCGTCCCGAATCACGGAGTGTTCCTTGAAAAATACTAGGAGTTTATCTCGGATAATCAATTCCATGACTTTACATGCAGTACACGTAAGGGCGATGGGTCGGTAGTTTGAGGGGTCAGATGCAGACCCCTTATTAAACACTGGGATAATGATGGCCTGACTCCAAGAAGAGGGTAATACGCCCTGAGAAAAGGAAAGGGAGAAGATTCTGGTAAGAGGATAGCAGATTTCCAAGCAAAGATTTTTAATGAGAAAAGCCGAAAAACCATCCGGGCCAACAGATTTACTGGGATTCAACCTTTGAATAGCAGCGAAAGTGTCAGAAATTTTGAAAGAAATATGTGAACAAGAAGATGAAACAGATGGGATGTTCTCCATGGGCAAGGTTAGGTCGTTGTTGTCTGTAACAAAGTTTGCAGCAAAAACCTCAGCCAGTGCCTCAACCTTACTGCTAGTGTTCGTAACAAAAGCAGCACCCACCTTAAAGGGGGGGAGTGATCGAGAAGTGGAAGTGACCCTACGGTAGTGTTTAAAGAGGGCCGACAAAGTTCCCTCGCGAATCACCCTCCTGTCTCTTTCACTGAACCAGGTTTCCGTGGCCAGGGAGAACTGCTTACGTGCAGTGTTGTAGGCAGATTTATTTACTGTACAAGGATTTATCTTGAGACGTTTCCAAAGTTTAAGTTTAGTATTTCGTAGCTTAACCAGGTGGCGAGGAAAGTGCACAGTAGCAGTGGGAAACTGACGACAAGGAGAACAGGAAAGGGCTATGTGGCCTGAGAGGCACAACCAAGCAGCCTCAGTGGAAAGATGAGAATCAAAAATCAATCCATCCCAATCAATGGAAGAGAGGGAGGATTTAAGCTGGATGAGATCAAGTTTGCCCTTCGGGGGAAGACGTTGGACGGGCTCACCAGAAAAGGATCTCCCAACCCCACAATCCAAATTAACCAAAAAGAGAACAACACAAGTCTAATTCCTTTAGCGTTGCACGGTAGCAATGGTGCTATGTTACAAATCAACGCTTTGCAAGTGGAAGAAATTTTTAGTGGAGTGACACTATGGGAAAGCAGCCGTATCGAAAATTTTTTGAAAAGTCAAAGATCCCAGTCATGGTCGCAGTTGATGGGCACTGGAAGTACTGTGTCTGTGGATGTATTAGTCGGCGCAGACTGGTACTGGAGAATTGTAACGGACCATATGAAAAGACTGTCCTCGTTTCTAATGGCTTCAGAGAGTATTTTTGGTTGGGTCATGCAGGGAAGAACTTTAACTCATATCCCAACAGTTTCTGCGGTGGCTATGTTTACACGTAGTGAATCAACTTCCTTAGAAACTCTAGAAAAAAATATTTCTGCTCTATGGGAATTGGACAGAAGTGGTACTTTAGCCAAAGAAAATAGCTCACAGCATACTTTAGAAGAGACACTTGTTTTGCAGAGCTTTGAAGAGACTACAGTTTTTGTCAGTGGATGCTATCAAGTGGGGATCCCATGGGCTGACAATAAGGATCAACTATGCAGTAATTTTGGCCTAGCAAAAGAGCGTTTGAAGAAGCTGATTCTTAAGCTCAAAAAAGACCCGCAAATGTTAGAACGGTATAGTAAAGGTATTTACGAATATTTACAAAATGGACACACAGAAGAAGTTCCTAGTAAAGTAAACAGTGGGAACCCCGTGTACTACATGCCTCATGCCAGTAGTAAAAGAAGATAGAAAGACAACAAAGCTACGTATTGTCTTTGATGCCTCATCGCATTCAAAAGGATGCAATTCTTTGAATGGTTGCCAATATGCAGGTCCTAACCTAAATCCAAGCATTTTGAATCTGTTATTGAGATTCAGGTCACATAAAGTGGCAGTATCAAGTGACGTCGAAAAGGCTTTTTTACAGGTCGAGCTTAAAGAAAAGGAGAGGGACGCAGCAAGATTCCTTTGGACAGATGAAGACTGGTCAAGTGAAAAGGAACCAGTTTTAAAGATCTTCAGAATGACCAGGGTTCTATTTGGTATGAAGGCCAGCCCTTTTCTCTTGGCAGCTGCTATTCGTCTCCACATTAAAAGCCATGAAGATTCTAATCCGGACATTGCTGCATTGATTGACAACAATATGTATGTGGATGATTTGCTGACAGGAAGTGTTTCTGCGGAATCAGCATATTTGTTTTCTAAGCAAGCAAGCAGCTTAATGGAAAAAGGGGGCAGGTTGCTCAAAAAATGGGCAACCAATGACTCGCAATTACGAAAACTTTGGCAACATGAAGGGTTAGTTTCTCCTCAAGAACCAATAGAACTTTTAAAGGTTCTAGGACTGGTTTGGGATCCTATGACAGATTTGCTTTTATTAAAATCAAACACAATTCCAACAGAAGTGAAAAAAAATTCATTTTCAAAACGTAGTGTACTGGAGCTACTTGCAAGAATTTTTGACCTGCTCGGATTTATTTCTCCAAAAACAGTGGCAGCAAATTTAATTCTTCAGGATATTTGGCGTTTGAAACTTGGTTGGGATGAGGTAATAACTGAACCCCTTCTAACAGACTGGAAATTGTGGAAGTCAGATCTTCGATATTTGCAAAATATTATCATGCCTCGTTGGTACGGAACTCAAGAAGAAGACTTGAATCAATGTTGCCAATTGCATATTTTTTTGATGCGTCACCGAGGGTTTATGGTGCGGTAGCATATCTCAGAATAGTGTCAATGGATAAAAGAATACGGTCTTCATTTGTGGTTTCAAAGTCAAGAGTGGCACCCTTGGAAGGTATTAGCATTCCGAGACTGGAGCTGATGGGCTGTTTGGTGGGTTCTCGTCTTGCTGACACTATTCGTCTAGCCTGGTCAAAGACGACATGGAGACTATTCTATGGACAGATTCAAGAGTTGCTTTGAGTTGGATAAAAGGAATTCCATCGAAATGGAAATTATTCATAGGACGACGAATTCAAGAAATTCAAGCATTAACGACACATTGTACATGGAGATATTGTAGCAGTAAAGAAAATATTGCAGATATTATAACGAGGGGTCAGTGTTTAGAAAAGTTGTCAACCAATCACACATGGTTAAAGGGCCCACAATGGTTATGCAAGCAAGAAGTGGAGTGGCCTGTGTTTATTTTAAAGGAAGACAACTTAGCATCGTACAAAGAAGAGCAAGTGTCATTTACATTGCTACAAGTGTCAAGAAAGGTGCTGTATTTGATTGACCCGAATCGTTTTGGTTCTTGGAGAAAATTAATTGATGTTACAGCTTGGGTTTTCCGATTTATTAATAACTGCAGAAAAAAGAAGTTTTCTAACAAACTGTCGTTAAGTTTAAAGGAGCTGCAGTCGTCAGAAACTTACTGGTTCAAGAAAATGCAAGAAACTCACTACACAGAAGAAATAAAAGACTTAAAGAAGAACTCCAAGGTGGCATCAACATCAAGTTTAATGTAATTTAACCCATTCTGAGACGGTGATGGTCTAATACGTATGGGAGGACGACTGAAGTTTGCTCAGTTTTCAGAAGAAGAGAAGCATCCAATTCTATTAAAAGAAAACAGTTTATTGATTCTTTATGTAATGCACATACATCTTCTGATGCTACATGGCGGTGTTCAAACAACTTTAATACGTTTGAGATCTTGTGTTTGGATAATTCGAAGCAGACAAACAGAACAATTTTACGGGGATGTTTAATATGCCGAAAATGGAGTGCAAAGCCAGTTTCTGTCATCGAAGCACCTTTACCAGCTGCTAGATTGGGTTAAACCTTTTCCTTTCATGCAGCTGGTCTTGACTTCGCTGGACCTTTGGTTATAAAAGTGGCTTCAGAAAGAAGAAAAAGCTATATTTGCTTGTTCACCTGCGCTGTAACAAGAGCTGTGCATTTAGAGTTGGTAACATCACAAGGAATTAAACATTTTCTTCTTGCATTTCGTTGATTCATCGCCAGAAGAGGCCTTTGCAGAATTGTGTACAGCGATATGAAAACCATATTATCAGTAACAATCAAAATAGTGTAGGTCAAAAAGTGTTAGCTCTTGGCCTACTTTAGACTTTAGGCCTAATTTGCAGTTGTCTTTTTTCTTTTGTAAGTAGCAGCTGCGTTTGAGATTAGGCTTATTCATCAATGCGCCACGGTATCGAGACTATACACGTTGCCGTGGTAACGAGGAATCTTTAAACTATTAGACGAAGGCATGTTGTTTCGTGTTGTTGTTCAAATGCATCGTCTCATGTATAGTTTCTTTTTATATGTATCACTCGATGATTTAGGTTTCATATTCGGGATTCCCATCGCTAGTGTAAATGCTAGTTTAGTTGCCATGCTGAAGGTAATCCCTCCATGCATTCTTTTTTTCAAATGATGCTAAGGTGTATCGTTGATGGAATTCTATTGTTTTTTATGATTCGATGTTCCAGTAGTGGTTAAAATGTGACAATCAAATGTTATTTCATTGAGTTACGTCGAGAATGGTTATCAGCTAGAAAAAAGCAACCAAAATTTAATTTGCTGTGTTTTTTAAAGTTCACTTTACTACCACCAGCATAGTATATGCTTCGTCGGAATTCCTTAACTACACGACTCCAAATTTACAATGCTGAGTGTTAGAAATAAATTCGAAAATATCTAATTTCTCCTGTAATAATTGTTCGATTTACGACAAATTTTGGCTCAGCAATACTAATTAGGGTATCAAGCGTTGTACCAAATTTCATTCCAATCCGATCTTTCGTTTGGGCTCCACCCAGACTAGAAATGTGCAACCAACCAACCAACCAATATTTTGCAATTTGGTGTCCGTTATAGGCTATGCTTCACTCGTTCGCTCCGCCAATTAGGTCCGAGTGATAGGACTCGAGGCCATTCGTAAAGAAAGCTAACTGTGACACTCCCAAGTATTTTTGGGCGAATCGATTTGTCATATATCGTGGAATGTCCTTTTTGATGAAGTATTCAAAGCACCTAATATACCCACTTTTAAACTTAACCTGTCCAAATGCGAATTAAAAGGGGTCTTAATACCTTTTTT
This sequence comes from Lithobius niger, assembly GCA_023313725.1. NCBI lineage: Eukaryota > Metazoa > Arthropoda > Chilopoda > Lithobiomorpha > Lithobiidae > Lithobius > Lithobius niger. The sequence goes on along the minus strand of JAHWFP010156904.1, from coordinate 22,121 downwards.
AATTTTAGTTTACTGCTGATTTTTGTTTTGCCTTCTTATAAGTCTGTTTTTTTTTATTAAACATACATGATGGACACAGTTAAATTCAACTGGTTTTTTTTCTTTATCTTATGTGACTTCAGTTGATTTGACTTGCAATGTTATTTTATATTTTATTGTTTCCTCTTAAAACTTTAGATTTTTTGCTGGGTTTCAGTGGCTTGCACTCGGCCCTTACCACTCAAATTGCATACGCAAGAAAGTTTATGTTATTATTATTTCTACGGCCATCCTTTCGTTCTTCATTAATTTAGTTTTGACCTTTGACAATTCCGCGTAATTCCTCCATGCCAGTATGGACGATCCCACGGTACAATATATACAGTATATACTATACCCTGCTGGACGGTTAATTACGAGCGGTACTTTTAATGATGCGATAAGAATGATATGCTAACTCAAATGAGGTCATGGTCATTGTTGGTTATTCGATCAGTATTAAAATTGATGTGAGCACTCGTCTACTACGAACAATTCACTGCTCTTATTACCAATGATATAAGGGTGAATTAATACGAAAAGGACGGGGTATTATGTTCTTAAAATAGGGAAATTGAGAGGATAATTTCTAATATTGTAAACGAAGAGCTGCTAACGTTAGCCAAGGCTCTGAATGGAATGAATGTTACAACTATTCTTACCTAATCGCTGAGCTATACAATGTGTTGGTTAGACACATAAGTACAATACAATCATTCATTGTTACAAAGAAATTACGATTTGTATTGTTGATGATATAACAGTGAAACTACAGGAAGGCAGATTTAGGTAAGGAACCAGTCAGTTAATGACCAGCAGTCCAGTCAAATTAGCCTATTTATAGGCGTTTGCGGGAACAAATTCCCATTAAGCTGAAAATCGGTACATATCCCCTCTACATCATACTAACCAACATACTAAAACTCCCCAACATTCCGAGTTGAGCTTTCGCCGCCATCTTGGAAAAATGGCCAAAAGTCACTTCCGGTTTAGGGTTTTCGTTCATTATCTCGTCTCCCGTTAACTTTACGGCAATAATACATAGGACCAAAGTTGTAGAGCGTAAAATTTCCGACAAAAATCATATCAGGTAAAAATTTCCAAAAACCTATAGTTTAACGAGAAATTAGTGGTTTAATTGTACACAGCTCTACTCCCTGCTGAAAATGAACTGCAGAAAAACTGCAGAAATGGAATGAAACTAATTTCGACGGCAACTGCAAAAAAACATTAAAAAACTGCAGTTAAACTGCAGTTTATGTGAAATGGAATCAAACTGCAGTTTAACTGCAGATTCGATGGTAACTGCAAAAAAAACTTTAAAAAAAACTGTAGTTAAACTGCAGTTTATTTGAAATTTAACAAGTTAACTTGAAACCTGCAAAATTGGGAAGGTTAGGTACAACTAGGTGACACAAACCAGCAGAAATCGGGGCTCGAAAACCAGCAGTGTGGGCATCATGAAACACGGTGTGCCAACGCAGCTAACCCCCCCCCCCGGGGGGGGGGGAGGGGGAGCACCGGGTTTTTTTTTTTATTAGTATTTTTTTTTTTTTTGATTGCACTGTTTTTTTCCCTACTAGTCATGTAGTGTGACCGGCATTTGGCGATGACAAAATTGTCAATAATAAACAGGACAGAAAGCCAAACAAGCTCGGTTACTAGTGATCAATTAAATAGGGAATGGAAAAGATTTACATTAATTTTAATTGTTAGTTACCGAATTCTCTGAACAAATTATTCGGCAATAACTATTTGTAACAATATTGACTAACATATACTGTGTGGCGCCTTTAAGAAAAATCTAGGAAGTCGTCCCTACGTTAAAAATGTTCATGCATGCTCATGCTGGACATGGGACCACGACCTACAAAGTTTTGACCTTGTTGATGTTATAGTAATATGATGACTACCGCATCACCAACTTTAAATTATTCTCTAAATTAAAGTGACCGTAGTTTTCAGTTATTTTGTTCCAAATGCCAGTTTTTCAGTGTTAACACCCCTTTTTGCCAATCCGATCTGATACCGATATACTAATCGAGTACTGGGATCCGATAACGAATATTTATTTTCTTTTCTTCTTCTAAAATTTGGAAGCTAAGCAAACGTTAGTTCAACTTGATTTAGGAATTACAGGACATTGTTAAGAAAAATTTTCAGTTTTATTAATTTGATGATAATTTTCTTGCTCTGTTTTGTCTATTTTGGAATTGACTTTGTTACCTTCCTTTCTCTCCAGCAAGTTGTTGTAGGGAAGAGACTGCGTATTTCTTTAGACAGTTTGGCCGGTATAGTTTTTTTGGGGGGCGGAAGAAAGGAAATGGCGTAAAGTGTATCACTTGGGATTTGTGAAAGTATGAGTTTTTTATTTTGTTTGGGGGGGGGGGGGGGCTGGGCTGGAGCGCAAAATTATTGGCTACTTCCATTTGGAACTAATTTTTGGTTTTGCTAAATGACTTGTGGCCAACCTATTGACTTAAAATTAGCTCTATTCGATTGCTGTCGAAAAAAGGGTAAAATGGTGTATTTGAACGTTAATTTTTGGCAAAATTATCGAAAAAATAAATTTCACCGATAATGAATAAATGGGTGAAAAGTGCACATTAACAGCAATTTAAAAAAACTGTAAAATAAATGCAGTTACACTACAGGTTGTGAAGTTCAACAAGATAACTCCAAAACTGCAAAATAACTGCAGTTTTCAGCAGCCAACTCAGAAACTGCAAAATAACTGCAGTTTACCAATATTGAAAGTGACGTTGTGTCACTTTTTAAATTACGAACAAAGTTTTATGGTACAAGAAAGGGTTGGTATGGTGTAGAACAATTAATGCCAATTGACTGTTTAAAGTCAAGCCAACAGTTGCATAACTTTAGCGGATATCCATAAAATACAAAACTTGGAACTATACACATTAACGCTTAGTGATTGGCTAGGTATATAAGGCTGGATGACAGCTTGCATCATTGTAAGTAACGTAAGAGTGTTTTAAGCTAGGTATGCTTGTATGTTAAGAAATACACTTGTAGAACCGAAACATTCTTAACTGCACACTCACCCTATTTTGAGATTAAGGTTTGAATGATAGCTGGAATTTATATTATGATTTTTTTAAATTTTACTACCAAAAGCTATTATTGGAAAAAACTGAAATTTAACTACAGTTTGAACTGCAGTTTTTTTGAGGTGGGCAATTTACTGCACTTTTTTTCTGCAGTTTTTCTGCAGTTCATTTTCAGCAGGGCTCTCATGTTAGTGTTTTTCTCTCATCACGCTTTTAAAATGTACTCAGCGGCGTAAGGATCCGGATTACATCGATATATGCCGAATAGAAGTTGAAGATAGAAAAGCTAACGACGCATGCGTTTATCTTCTGTTATTTCTGTTGATTTCTGTTATTTGTTACATATACATTTAAACTTTTATAACAATACACCAAATGTCTGTATTAACAGTCATTTTGCATGTAGTATTGCATGAGATCCTAAAAATTAGCATTGTTATAACAGGTATGTTATAAGTGGTTTTATTGTAGTAAGAGGTATGGTTATCATTCTTGATTTTCATTATTATATTATTGTTATTATTGTATATTGTTGTTATTATTGAAGAAGAGAAGCACAATGCAAAATGCATCCATGTGAATATAAGAAGTTGCAAGAAAAATTGGGACAAATTACTAATTTACTTAGATAACAGTGCAGTGATATGGGATGTAATTGCACTTACAGAGATTAATCTAAAAGAACACAAAATGATGAACTACAATTTAAATGAATATACAAGATATGATGTTTGTAGAAAAAATCAAAATGGTGGAGGTATAATGGTCTTTATCAAAAAAGGTAAAATTGGAAAAATGATTCAATTGATATTGTTATAAATATCGACGAAGTGATATATAACATAATAGCTTGCTATAGAAAACCCTCATCAATCCGCAACGCCTACATTAAAGAGCTAAAAAAAATTACTCAAAAAAAAATAAAAGAAAGAAACAACATTTTTCTAGGCGATTTTAACTTTAATACTTTTATAGAGACACAAAATGAGAGTGAAAAAATGATATAACTAAATTTGAAAACTTGATAGCCTATTTTGGTTACACTCCATAACTGCTACAAGAGAAGAAATTATGAATAAGAAATTGACTAAGTACTGTTTGGATTTAACGTTTACAAAAATTAAACTCATTAAACTGTAAAGGATCAGTTATTACAATAAAACCTGCAGATCATTATTTTACAGTAATCTAATTTTGGAATAAAAATGAGGTTGAAGAAGAAAAAAATGCAACACAATAATATTGTATACAGATATCTCTCTACTCTCTTACCTATTTTAAGTGGGGTACCACAGGGCTCCGTCCTGGGGCCTCTACTTTTTGTCATTTTTATTAATGATCTTCTACCATCAACTGGGTCTGGTGATGATTTAAACCTCAAGTTTGCGGATGATGTTAAGACGGGTCTGGAAGTACTTGATTTGGCTGACCATCACAGGCTAAATAACACCGTAGCTGCGGTCACTGCTTGGTCCACACGGTGGCAGTTGCCTCTCTCGAGCGAGAAGTGCTTCTCTTTTTGCTTAGGGAGCTCTCCCGAATTATCTCCATATACTTTGAACGGTCTACAGTTAGAATGTAAGAATGAGATCAGGGACTTGGGTGTCTGGTTTACGTCCGATCTCAAGTCCTCAACCCATTGCAGGAAAATCGCGGCCCAGGTCTTCCGTCGCCTCTACATTGTTAATCGGTGTTTTTCCCACGCCAATTCTGAAACTCGTGTCTGGGCGTGTAAAGTCTACGTGCGACCAATCCTGGAGTATGCTAGCCCAGTCTGGTCTCCATACGTACTCCAGGACATTGACCTACTCGAGTACGTTCAGCGCCACTTTACTAGGTCACTAACTGGTCTCAGACGTCTCCCTGCTGGGGAAAGATTACAACGCTCAGGCCTGGAGCCGCTGGAATTACGACGTCTCTACGCAGACCTCTCGCTGCCTTTTAAAATTGTGCACAACATGTTCCCACTTGATTTTTCCTTTTTCGACTTTGAGGGTAGTTCTGTGACATGAGGACACTCATTGAAACTTAGGTGGGCTAGGTCACGACTTGCCTGTCGCTCGAATTTCTTTGCACTTTGCGTTATACCTCCATGGAACGCTTTGTCTGAAGACATTGTACGCTCCCACACTCTTTCGCCTTTCGTCGTGCCCTACATGACCGCGATCTCTCTGTATTTCTTAGCGAACTTACTGATGTTGTTTTTTTACCGTATTTAGGGGCGGTGTAAGTGGGCAACTCTTCCGTTTCCTGGTCGCCATTTTTTGGTTGGGGACCAAATTCAATTTATTATAATTATTATTATTATTATTATTATTATATTATCTACATAAAAACATTGTTGCACAATTAGGAAAAGTTAATTGGGAGGGATTAAACACTTTAAAAGATCCAAATGAAATGTACACAAAAATTGCGGATGTTGTCCCAAAAATGTATAGTATTAACCGATCCAAAAAGAAGGAAAATACAAAAAATCTAAAAAAAAAATCTTCCGAAATGAATGGATGACTGATGAACTTGTGATAGCAATTAACGAAAAAAATCGTTTGTGGAATTTTATAAAAAGTGAAAACAAGTGTAATTATAACGAAACAAGGGATGATTTTGAGAAATATAAAAAACTAAAAAAAAAAAGAAGTAGCAAAGAAAATAAAGATTATTATTATGGTAACTATTTTGAAATGCATAAAAAAGATGGAAAAAAGGCATGGATTAAAATAAATCAATTAATTGGAAAGCATGGAAAAGTTATGAACATTGAAAAACATTTTGAAACACACTTTAAAGAAACTACACTTAAGATCTGTGAAAAATTTTCAGAACACTTTGAAAAACAAATTACCGTATATAAAAACTAAACTGAAGAACACTAAAAACAAAAAAAAAATTATGGTAAATTAAAAATAGTAAGGAAAAATTTAACAAATGGGAGTGTTATCAAAAATACAATGGGGATAACTGAAGCAAATAGATATGATATTCTGAAAATTATAGATCAAAGTAAAGTAAAAAAGTCAAGTGGTCATGAAAGATTTATGATGGAGCACTTTGCAGAAACAAAGAAGAAAACATGCGAATTTATGACAACATTAATCAACAGTATTAGTAAAACCGAAATTTGGCCAGATAATCTCAAAAAACAAATCATAAGACCAGTTTACAAAAAAGGAAATGTAAATGACCTTAATAATTATAGACCGATATCACTGTTGCCAGTACTAAATAAAATGATAGAAAGGTTTTTTGCTACAAAAATTGAAGAATTGTTGAAAAAATTTGATGTATTAAAAAAAAATCAATACGGATATAGGAAAGGAATAAGTTACATTGACGCACTTGAAAATATAAATAACAATGTTTGCAGAGCCTTAAATGAAGGGAAAGCTATTGGTGCAATTTTAATAGATCTAACAAAGGCATTTGATAGACTTGCAAAAGATATATTACTGAAAAAAAAATATATATAAATGGCTTAAGAGACAAAATATACAACATAATTAATAGTTATCTTACAGGACGACAATGCAGTGTTAGAATGGGGGATAAGTTAATTAGATGGACAAACATAGAATATGGTGTACCTCAGGGTTCAGTGTTGGGGCCCTTATTATTTTTAATTTATATAAATGACATTACAGATATAGAATGAAAAATATATATAACCTTATATGCAGATGATATTCTCATGTTATCAATAAATAATGAAAGTAAAAATATGTTAATATATTTACAAGAAAACTTTGGCAAAATACAAATTTATTTAAGTGAAAATGATTTGATACTGAATAATGAGAAAACATGTTATTTACCAATAGTAACGTCGCATATGCAAGAGGAACCAGGAACAATTACAACATGTGATGGAAATTGTGAAAGAATTGTAATTGTAAAAAAATTAAAAAAGTTAACAATGCAAGGTATTTAGGAATTGAATTGAATTAAACAAAAATTGGAAATTTTACATGCACATCGATAAGTTAGTTCAAAAATTAAGGAGAATGATACCTACATTATACAATTTAAAGGATATATTGAATCAAAAAAATTAGAAAATGATTTTTGAAGCACTTATTATGTCAAACATAAATTATGGACTGACGGTATACGGAACGACTTCAAGCAGCATTATTACACAAATACAAAAAGTAACAAATAAAGCAATTAAGTACTCTTTTAAAATAAGAAAAAACGAAATATTGCAGTGAAATTTATAAAAAGCTAGGAATCATGAATATTGATACTACATTAAACTGGAGCATTATAAATAAGAACTATTTCAAAACTAAAAATAAAATAAAACTGAATAGAAGTATAAGACAGAATAAAAACTGGCTACAGGAACCTAAATGGCGAAATTCGTATGTGAAGAGAACCATGAAATTTCTTATACCCTCAAAATTTAACAAAATCCCAACAGAACTAAGACACATACAAAATTACAGTGAAATGAAACACAAGATCAAAAAATGACTACTAAATAATAAAAAAAAACAAGGAGACGAAAGAGATCCGTGTAATCTACGTATATCATTGACAAGTGAAGAAATATACCATATTGTTTAATCAATGTTGATAACTTATAGGACTCAATTGTAAATATATATATATACAATACATATATACAATTATATATATATAATATTGTATAAGTGTAACAGACCAGTGAACAAAATACCAAATGTTTAATTAATGTTAACAGTTACTTGATATAATAGTAGATATATTAAAAAAATAACATGTTAATTGCTTGCACACACAAGTCTGTACGGACTTCGTGCCAGTACCTGTGCCATATGTGTACCCGTACTTAAATAACGCAGTATTATTATTATTATTATATAATGGGGTATTGTTGTGCCAATGCTTTAAAACTAATACATGTATTAAAATTTGTTTGGTTAGTAAATGTGGTAAGTTACCTTTTAGTTTGGCACGTCTTCATTTAGTTTGGTCAATCTTGGGTAACCCTGAAAAAAATTGTAACAAGAGCAATACCGTCGCTGTTTCAGTTTTATAACATACATCCAAAATCTACAAAAATCTAGCCAAGAAAAAATTGCTAAAGGGGGTGAAATGCTTCCCAGAAACAGTTTTTTTTTGGATGTAACTCCTTAACCGTTACCAAATCGATAGAATAGGCTAATGTTAAAACAAAACCTTTCAAGCACACAATTCTGGTCAGGAAAGGTGACATACGTCTTTTACGTAAAGGCAACCATTGAACCCCAAGAATGTGTTAAGTGTAACACCCGTAATTATGCACTAGAGTAGAAATAGAAATAGAGATTGACGGTGCGCGAAGCACCCACCCCCTAAAACCCAAAAAAATTAAGCAACTAGAGCATCATAGCGTGATTTGAAGGCGTTGAGTGAAGGAGTGCAAACAACAGATTGAGGAAGAGAGTTCGAGGGTTGAACAACCCTTTCCGTGAAAAAGTGAAAGCATAGTTTAGTCCGAGATACAGTGCCAGAAATATGGAGTGGGTGGCCACGAGTGAAGTTGAAATTTAAAATGAGGGAAAGAACAGGGTCCACACCAAGAAATAGTGAATAAGTTGGTAGGTAAGTATCATGTCACCACGATGAAAACGATCATGAGTGGAGGAAAGCCCAAGTTTACGTAGGCGATCGGAATAAGATAAGGAACGAATAGTGTCACACCATTTGGTAAGACGACATTAGCAGTTTTCAAGACGATTAAGTGAGTAAAGATTGTAGGGACGACAAATTTGGGAGTAACCAAAGACTGGGAGGAGAAAGGTTTCATATAAAATAGCAAACAGGGATGGCGTCAGGTTGGAGAAATCCTTCAATACAAAATGGGGTTTGCAAAAGAATTTGGAGGTGACATTTTCAGTGTGAAGATTGAAATTTAGTGCCTTATCAATAAGGATCCCAAGGTCAGAATGATTAGTAACAGAAGTGATAGGTTTGCCAGAAAGATAGTAAGGAAAGTGCGGATTATTATTCCCAAGATAAAGGACGTGACATTTATCAGTATGAAAAAGAAGGGAATTGGTAGAGGCCCAGTCCGCAACTCGTTGGATGTCTTCGTAAAGTAATTTGCAGGAAACAGAGTCAGAGAAGATTTTTAAGTCATCAGCATAGCAGGCATTAGGAGAACAAACAGAATAACAGAAGGAACGTCAGAGATGAAAATATTGAACAGGAGGGCACCAAGAACGGAGCCTTGAGGAACACCAGAGGTAACGTGAAGCCAGGAAATATTGCCAGGAGAAAAACAGAAAGTGCTCGTTTTCAGTTTCAAAGTGCTCTTGCGAGCTGTCTGTTAGCCCAAAATGGACATGTTTATAATATTCTGAAAGGTGGGGATCTCTTCTTTCCATCAATCCTAATTAAAATTGTTTAGGTTAGATAGGGACAATTTTATGTCTGAAGGTGAAGTGTTACCGGCGTAGTGGCAAAAGAATATGGTGATTTTCGATTTCAAAGTGCTTTTACGATCTCTCTATTAACCCAAACTGGACTCCCACCCGTTTAACTGTGAACTGATAATGGCATAGCAGCAAGAACTTATGGTGATTTCTGATTTCAGAGGGCTACTGCGAGCGCTCTTAACAACCCGAAGTGGACATGATTAAGATTTTCTGAAAGGTGGGAATTTCTTCTTTCCATCAATCTTTCCATCTAAAAATTGTTTAGCTCAGAAAGGGACCGTTTAAAGGTGAAGTGGTAGTAGCTTAGTGGCAAAAGCGTATATTGATTTTCTATTTCAAACTGCTCTTACGATCTCTCTATCAACCCGAAGTAAACATGACATATAAGTCCAAAAGGCAACGTAAATAGGTTTGCATCCGTATTTATTAAAACAATCTCGAGCCCACTGGCTTTCTGTCCCGTATAGACATGCTTAGGATTTCCTGAAAGGTGGGGATCTCTTCTTTCCAAACATTGTAACTAAACTTGTTTAGCTTAGATAGGGACCGTTTTACGTCAGTTTAAAGGTTAAGTGTTAGTGGCGTAGTGGCAAAAGCGTATAGTGATTTTCTATTTCAAACTGCTCTTAGTATGTGTCTATTAACCTGAAGTGAACATGCTAAGGATTTTCTGAAAGGTACAGATCTCTTCTTTCCATCAATTCTAATTATAATTTTCTAGCTTAGATAGGTACCGTACTACACCCGTTTAAAGGTTAAGTGCTAATGCCATAGGCGCAAAAATTGCCTCATGCCTTCACCTTTAAACGGGCGTAGGACGGTCCCTATCTAAGCTAATCAAGTTGGATAGGAAAGATGATGGAAAGAAGAGATCCTCACCTTTCAGGAAATCTTAAGCATATCTACTTCGGGTTAATAGAGAGAGGGCAACAGCAGTTTGAAATACAAAATCACTATATCGTTTTGCCACGCCACTAACACTTCACCTTTAAAAGGGCGTAGGACAGTCCTTTTCTGAGCTAAACAATTTTAGTTAGGATTGATGGAAAGAAGAGATTCCCACCTTTCAGAAAATTCTAATCATGTCCACTTCGGGTTGTTAAGAGTGCTTGCAGTAGCCCTCTGAAATCAAAAATCACCATACGCTTTCGCTGCTATGCCATTATCACTTCACAGTTAATCGGGTGTTGAACGGTCCCTATTTAAGCTTGGTTAGTATTGATGGAAAGCAAAGTTCCTGATCTTTCAAAAAATCCGAAGCATGCCCAGTTTAGGTTACTAGAGAGATCGTAAGAGCACTTTGAAATCTAAAATCACCATATTCTTTTGCCACTAAGCCGGTACCACGTCACCTTTAAACTGGCGTAAAGCGGTCCCTATCTAACCTAAACAATTTTAATTAGGACTGATGGATAGAAGAGATCCCCACCTTTCAGAATATTATAAGCATGTCCATTTTGGGCTAACAGAGCTCGCAAAAGCACTTTGAAACCGAAAAGGAGCAGTCTAATGCAAAGTATTGTGGGTGATACACTTAACATGTTTTTGGCGTTCAATGGTTGCGTTTACGTAAAAGATGTATATCACCTTTCCTGTCCAGAGTAGTGTGTTGAACGGTTTTGTTTGAACATTATCCTATCGATTTGGTAACGGTTAAGGAGTTACAGCCGAAAAACTGTTTTAGGGAAAGCATTTCACACCCTTAGGAATTTTTTCTTGGCTAGATTTTCGTAGATTTTAGATGTATTTTATAAAACTACGCACGAGAAGTTACCACTAGTTATAAGGAACACGTGTCTCGCTTTTAACGAAAGGACTCGTTGGGTTAAAAATGTTCTATTAAACACCGATGGTCCTTACACCCATTCCTGTGTCGAGTTTCATACAATATATGATGAACACACTGTTTGCTAAGTTGTATGCCCACGTCTGTAACATAGCCAGCACCTGAAAGGCAGAAAGCTAAGAACCAAGGGAAGAGATCGCTTCAAAACCTTGTAAACACCTAATGAAAGAGTCCCTGCAGAAGCTGAGGCATTTTCAGAAATTTTGACTGGTGAAAGTGCCATGCTGGAAAAAAAAAGTCATTTTTGGACCTATAAGGTCCAAAAATGACTTTTTTATTCCAGCATAGCCAGTGTTTTTTGTGACCCCCCCCCCCTCTTGACAGGACCTGAGAAATTTATGATCCCCCCTCCCTCCTCGAGAGGGTCCAAAAAATCCCTGATCCTCCCTAATCCCCCCCCCCCCCGGGGGACAAATAATGACTGGTCCCTTAATATCCAGTTCAAGGCGAATTGCGGTGAGCAGCAGTACGGATGACGTCCAACAGTGACGGGAATACCGACTAAGCTAGATCAAGCCCTATACCCCAAACTTCAAATATCAGTTTGCTACTATCGTCAAGGGTTAAAAACACTTTCACAAAAAATACACACTGAACACAAAGAAAAAATAGGCCACGCACTAAGATTCAGTTTTAATTTAAAAAAAAAAACATTCTTACCTGCTCGTGGGAGCTGTTGTAAGAGGATTGGGCGCCAGAAATATATCATTAACTTCCAACCACTAATCCCACTGCTTTGATGCTCACTATTTTCAAAAAAAAATATCAAAAATTTGGGTAATAAAGTCTGCATATTGTAATCTTGTGTGGGAACAACATTTTGGCTTGGAGGATTCATGTATACTAACCCCAAGTGTCCGTCAAAATACTTAATTCTGCTTTAAAAAAATAGGTTATTGGTTTCATAACGTAATGAGTTTTTTTTAAGTTGCGTTGCCAATAGTTTTTTAATTTCAAAATATTAGTCGATTCCGTATCTAATGAGATTTAAAAAAAAACTGCATGCGTCGTTAGCCACTTTTGCTGTTGTCCTAGTGACGTTCAAAAAGAATTTTTATTTTTGTACGTGAGGATTCGATATTCATCATGGAAACACACTTTAACATGTTATTACTTTTGTGTATCATGTCAGGCAACGACTATTGATGAATAAAATAGGAGGTCTAGCCCCTTTAAAGATATATTCAAGCGACTATGAAGTTCGCCTTTTCCATATGTAAAGAAGCAAAGATGAAAAAATACATGCAATAAGTCACGCCAGCCACTCCTTACATACTCTTTCTTGTTTTCTCAATGGTTTCTATCGGGTGAATTCGTGCCAATTGACTGCTTGTTTGCACGAATGCCTCGGTTCCTCGTGGCACTTCACACAACATTAGTATTGATGTTTTTTCCTCTTGTCCCGGTTAATTTTTCCTGGCTTGAAATTCTGTTGAAAGAACGTGGCAAGTATCAGCGCAAAAACTACGTATGTAATAATTTTTTTAATGAAAACCATGGAGGTAACCCTGTTTCGTTAATGCGATCTGTGCGTGATGTTATGGAGTATGGTAATGCGTATGTGAACCACTTATGTAGAATTAATTTAAGCATAGTCGATGCACCCACAATGCAATGAAACTTCGTTATCACGACTGAGTACGTGCGGAGATATTTAGTTAGAAATAACCAGGAAACGCGGAGCGGATAGAAATTTTTAAATATTTTAAATCTGTATTTACTCTCATTTTAGTGAGTTTGCAATACTTGCTAATGTTCCTTAAAAATCTGGGTGCAATTTTCACTCAACTGCGTTTGAGGTTTGTGCCTTTGGCGTGAAGCTCTTTGCTGGTATTTTTCACATTTTATTTTTTTTCTTTAAATTTTAGGTAGGCCTGAGCTACGTTTCATATTAATTTGAAGATGCTTTCGTTTTCTCCCACATTTAGTTTCTGTTTCGTTATGTGCAGCCCCTTTCCGCCATCGCCGCCGTAGTAAAATGCCACGTTAGCCGCCATGGTTAAGCTAGCACAGAACATGCCGACGTCAATAATGCTTACATTGTTTATACTTATTGCAGAGTATCTTTCTTAGATTTAAAATACTAACAATAAAGCATTTAAGTGCAAGCCAAACAATCATAAATAACGATAGGTTTTCTCAATAATCAAACGGTTCAAAAGATTTGCGGCTCCCTATACGCCGGCTGCTCCTAGTACAATGTTGAAGCGCACACCTCTGGCACATACTACAACTGTGAACGCTAATTTTTTTTTAAATTGGAATATTCGCAATTGTAGATCAGACGGTGTAAGCTTGAGTGCGAAGATAGCACTTAAATCAGTTTAAAACTTTCAAAGCTTTTATGTCTAACCTCTAGCCTCCGTTTTAGTTTCGTAAGCAACAACAGTATAGAAATTAGGCCTCTTGCATTCAAGGTTAGGCCTATTTATTCTCGGAGCAACACCGGCTTGAGAGTACAGTTTCCATGACAACCAGGAATTATTATACGAAGCAATCGTAATGTTCCGTGTTGCGCTACAAACACATCTTCTGCTTTATACTTTCGTTTTATAAACCAGTTTCCTGATGTTGCTTCGATTTGAGGTTTCATATTTGGGCTTCCCGTTGATAGCGTACAGGGCAGTTTTGAGTACCATGTTAGGTAAATTCCTCCATACATTCTTTTTCACATGAAACGAATGTGAGTCGTTAACAAATCAATTTTTTTCCCCATTTACCTGCCTTCCTGTAGTGGTTAAAATGCGATAATGAAATATTATTATTTCATTAATGGAATATTATTATTTCATTGAGGTACGTCGAAAAGCTGTCAGCTATAGGTAAGCAACGATGATTTATTTTGACGGTTTTAAAAAGTTCACTTGATTACCAGCAGCACAGTGTATGCGTCGTCGGAATTCCTTAAAAGTTCAGGATTCCAGATTTACAATGGTGAGAGTTAGATTGATAAATTAGAAAAATCGTAATTTCGTAGATTATAATTGATCAATTTTACGTTAAATTCGAGATCAGCAAATACATTTCAGCAGGTTTCTTGACTTTGCTGTACTTTTCTTAATGGCGTACATTTTACTGAATAAATCGTTGCAAACATTGTTTTATAGATAAATAAATAGGTAACTTTATATTGCAATAGTAAGTAGGAAAATGGGAAAAACCTAGACAGGAAAACCTAGACAGACTGGCAGACGTAAATTTAAATAATGCGTAAGTAAGCTTAGGTCGTGGCAGCTACAAGTCTAAATTATTGACATGATACTGGGCTATGAAAAATAAAACTTACATTTAAAAAATGCTTGTTTGTATTAACAATACTGCAGTGAAATTATGCCACGAAAGCAAGTAGATATGGCATCAAACAACCTTCTTCAAAACAATCACTCAATCGTAAGTAACAAATACTGTCGGCCGGGAGTTACTAATGATCGCGGGTGGGATTAGAAACTTTGCTGTGCCATTTCTGTTCATCGTTACACTAATTTGAATATCGCCTATCAAAGGAAATGTAATCCTGAAGAATATTTCTCAAAAGTTTGTTTTCAAGCTGATAATCTGTTTAGAAAATACATGCCAAAAACAACATTTTGAGCTGAATTGAAGACAAGCTTTTCGGCATTACTTGTCGGAGTGCATGAGTCAACCAGTCTGAGTCAGTTGCTTTTTTTTTATTATTTAGAATTGGATTGACGACAAGCTTTTCTGCAGCATTTTTCGGATTGCTTGAAAGTCAACCAGTCTGAGTAAACGTGCGTTTGTATCTGGAGTTGTGGATTGAACTGAAGACAAGCTTTTCTGCAGCACTTTTCGGATTGCGTGAAAGCCAACCAGTCTGAGTCGAACGTGCTTTTGTATCTGGAGTAGCGGTTTGGATTGAAGACAATTTTTTGCAGTACTTTTCGGAATGCTTCAAAGTTAATTCACCAGGCTTCGTGACTTTGTGGTACGTTGCTTAATGACGTATATTTGTTGAAAATATTTTTTGTAGGTAAAAGAAAGGAGATAAATAGATAGATAACTTTATACTGCAATAGAAAAGGGAAAGATGGGTACGACCTAGAGAGATAGACAAATAGTTCACCAGTAATTGATGATTCATGACGATTAGTTTTTTACCATTTTTTTCAGCTATGACATTTAGCAAAGTAGCAGGGCACCACCAATCATTAGCTTACCTACAGTTCTTATAAGTAAAGATGATTTTAAAACATTTTAATCCAGCAGTAAGGTTTCACGTGGACTAAACGCTATAGCAACATTGTGGCATCTGAAACCTTACAAGAAAGCTTATTCGTGTTCCTTTCCTGTTTTGACTTCGGGTCAGTTAAACTTTACCTTAAACATCAAACGAGTTCGTTTTTGTTTTCTAACATCATGTAACTTCTAGAAGGAAATAATTTTTAAACAAAGCGTTAAGTCGACATTTAACTTCTACAGCACACACCCCCACCCTTCGTACCACTTTCAATTAAAAAACTTTTTTAAAGCTCTGTGGTTCGATACTATTGATGATTTCAACGTGTTTTAAGTTTGCACTCTATGGTCTGAAGCGAGTAGCTAAATAAACCGGCACAAGGGCCCGCTTTTTTTTTTTTTTGTATTTCATTTGCCGTGGCCCTTTTGTCCGCCCAGGGACCAAAGAAATATTAAGAGGACAAGACCAAACACCCATCCCTTGTTTTTCTTTAAGTGCTGAAAAGCAAAAGTGCACGAGGCTGGGTAAAACCGGACGCTGTCGTTCCCTACAAGATTGATCGCCGTGAGCGCGGTATTCTTTCCATTTTCTTCGTCCGCCTAAACACGCCTCTCCCTCTCCTCCTCCCAATTTCATGCCACCCTTTTCCACTTCCTCGACACTCTTCTCTTCCCCCACCTCTCCCCCCCCCCCCTTTTTCCTTCCTGTTGTTGACGATTGACCGTTGGTCAGTGGCTAGAGAGTCCACCTGACTCGTTTCTAGCCGCGAGGGAGAGTCTTCCATCACTTGATCGTTCTTTTTTTAAGTGCTACTTTCTTTCATTCTTTTGATATCTTGGTTTCGCGGCGAAGATGCAATCTCAACGTTTCAGCGAACACGTCATTATAAATATAAATTTATTATTATTGTTCCATTATAAAATTGCATTAGTAAAGTAATAACATGAGTCTATGAAAATGATGAGTTTTCAACTCCTTTAGATTTAGTTTGCTCTAGCCTATGATCAAAAACCCCATACTGTACGGATGCGACACCTGTTGCCAGATGCCTGAAATTCGTCTTGAAATCCGAAACCAAACTCGAAACTCTGGTCGCGCGAGCAAACCTAAGCCGGAAACACAGTTAAGTGCGGAGCTGTTTCCTTCCTTGACTGAAGCTCGCCCTTGTATCCGACACTTGAATTAGATGTTTCTACCCAAGGCCCGCAGAGATATAAGCTGCGCAGCGTTACTGATTAATTGCTAAGCCAAACTAGAAAAAAAATTGTTTTTGTTTATAATTCGTCGTTACGACTTTTTTTTTCTGTGCGAACATGTATCTTCCTTGAGCATATTCTGTAGACAAATGCAATCTGTGATTGGCGAGAACTAATCATCTTTTTGAAAATGGGAACAATGTGAACGGCTGGAAAATGCTTTAAAAAGTCAACTGTGTAAAAAGTCAAATTTTCAGTGTATCCAATGGTGTAAGGGACCAGTCATTATTTATCGCCGGGGAGGGGAGGGAGGGGGGGGG
>JAHWFP010156903.1:711-14700 GCA_023313725.1 Lithobius niger | reverse complement strand
CTAATGACCAAGTTGTCGACGCGCCATTAAGCCTCAATCCCCCCCCCCCCCTCCAACAATCCCCAAGAGGAATCTTTATTATTATCCATGTCTGGGGTTTGGGTGATTGTTTGTCTCATTACACAAGTTTCGTTTTAAGGAACTTTTAACAGTCAAAGCAAGGTAAAGGTAATGTGTAATGTGTCGCGTAGTGGCAACCCGGACCACTGCACTGTGATTGGGGTCGGCGCTACTGACCTGGCTGTCGACGCGCTATTAAGTTTCATCTCCCCCCCCCCCCACCCCTCCCAATCAAGGAAAAGCATCCTGGAATGACGCTAAACTGGTCAAACTGATAAAATACCCTTTTCTGTTATGGAGAAAAACAGTAGACCTTATCTTTAATAATACATTAAAGGCTACGAGCCCTTCTTCAAAAGAAATAATATATATTCTCGCCTGCTCTGGACATTACCTCAGGCTCCTACAATGATTGGAGGTCTCCTGGTTTATCCCTCTACTTGTTACATCTTTCTCCTTGTGAAACGTCTTGTAATCATCTCCTTCTAGTAGAAGAGAAAAAAATTTTAAGATTGCAGATTTTCTTTATTAGAAGGTCTAATTGCATTGATTTGCTTTTGCAGGAAATCTTTGAAGGTATAAAGACAAGAGTAAATGATGATGAAGCACCTCATCATCATTGAGCAGTTATAAAAACTCAGAATTGTGAAAGGCTGTGTTTCAATATCAAAGACTGCGATGCTTCTACCAAGAAACGATGGGGTGAAGAGTGACCATGACCAAGCTGTCGACGCGCCATTAAGCCTCATCTCCCCCCCCCCCCCAAGCTACCATTTAGACCAAAGGACTCTGAAACTTACATTGAGTCTCATTAAGCCAATTTGGAGGAAAGCAGAACAAAGGATGATGCAGTTTATTTTGTTCTCTATGAGACAATTGTTATCACAATTCTAATTGTCAAGCTCCAAAAACTACTAGAAAATGGCACAAAAACTGAAGCAATGCTTTACTATAGTCATATTTATGATTGCAATCCTTCCGCAAGAAGTGTTCTCAACCAAATGTTCAGACTGCACAGACATATGTGTAGATGCCACAAACAAGATAGAGTGTGCTGAGAATGTTAAAATATGCCTAAACAGCGAAGGATCTAAAAGACTAATGTGTTATCAGGAAGGAGTGACTGATTTAGTGCCAAAGCCCTTCTCGGTTGACGACGAGTTGATGTTTACATTTGAAAGTGTAAAAGTAATTGTGAGAAATTACGACCTTTTTTTCCTGAAGTACGTGCCAGCAATGAGGATTAACACATTCAGTGCCACATTATTATGCGAACATTATCTACCATCAGACGCGAACTGTAAGCAGAATACAACCTATGATTCTGTTAATGGAAAAGAAATAAAGTTGCCGTTATTAGCAACTCCATTTGTAGCAAACGTACTCAAAGTTACATCCAGCTGCATCAACACTTTTTCTTCACCTATTTTTAATGTGGTTGAGAAGGTAACTAAACTCGACCTCACTTCAAACTTGTTTGATAAAATACCCAACAGTGCGATCAGGGGTTTACCACTTGAGGAATTGATCTTAAGCTGCAATAGAATCAGTTCTGTGAATAATTATAACTTCCAGCATCTAATAACCTTGAAATACATAGATCTTTCAAACAATTACATTGAGTGGCTTCCTGAGAATGTTCTTGAAAATACGCCAAACCTTGAAGTCCTGAACATAAGTAAGAACTACATTGAGATTTTGCCAAAAGCTTTATTTAGTTCCTGCAACAATATACGGATAATAGATTTCTCAGATAATAAAATCGTCACCGTTAGCGCCACGACGGCTAACCTGTTACGACTTGAAAGAATAACGTTTGAAAATAACAAAATTGGGACGTGGCCAGAAAACGGCTTTGACTCAAATAAAATGCTTCGATCAGTGAACTTTCAAGACAACCTCATAGTTCAACTGCCCAGTCTGAAAATGATCGAAGGAGACTTGAATTTAAAACGAAACAATTTGAGCCATTTACAGCTTCCTTTAACTAATTTTGTCAAAAATGCATCAAGTGTCGATATTTCTTACAACTGTTTGAAGTCTAAAGATTTTCAAGACAATATTACACAAGAATCGCAAGATGGTATTCAGAACCTCGTCTGTCGTTTTTGTTGTTTAAACGGAAACTTTGCTACAGACTTAGCTCAGAGTGTTAAAGTTTCAGCGGATTTTAGAAACAATGCTATTGACATTGTTGATACGGCGTTTTTAACGAAGGTCTCCCATTTAAAGTTTCTTCTTTTGAGAAACAATACACAATTACAATGGAATGTCAGTTTCGCGTATCCCCTTATCCAAGATGACTTGAGGCAACCAAGTAACTCTGAAACTCGTATAATACTTTCTGATTACTCGTTGTCAAGCTGTGACCTTTTTTCTATTGTTAGACTAAGTGAAAACCTATCACCACCACCGAAGAATCACATTAGGTCTTCGATGACCTTTGAACTTTACAATATCACAGTCGGAAAGGAAATTTACGAAAATATAACGAGTGTTCATTCAAGTAGAATTGCTGATGTGTCGTGTAGTTTTGGGCATTACTGCCCTGTGAATTGTGAGTGTTACACAAAGGGCCTAGAGAAAGCCATCATCGTGAACTGTAGTGGTAATAACTTGGTTTCTTTTCCCGAAATGGTAGAGTTCAGGTATCCTGTTAAGCTACACTTAAGCAATAACAATATTGTTCAACTACCTCAAATTCGTGATTTTGATTGGAATATGTTACAGGAACTTTACCTGGACAACAACAAACTGGAATTGTTGGACAATTTATATCTTCATCCAGATTTTAATGTTCTGGATCTTCAAAACAATAAGTTAAAAACTTTTTCTGCAGATGTCAAATCTTTATTTACATCTCAGGACAGAATCGCAAAAATCAGCCTGTCTGGTAATCCGTGGGAATGCTACTGCAATGTAACCGACGTGCAAAGTGTCATGGTGTATTCACAGAGGAGTGTTGATTTTGAAAACATAAAATGCCGATCGAATTTGTCTGGGAAAATAGTGTTTTTAGCAAATGCTACCAAAGATGATTTCTGTCCTTCATCCATTCATCCGACAGATATCGCAAGAATTGCCCTTCCAGTATTTGCCGCTATCGTCGTCATACTGGGCATTGGAGCATTTATGATTTTTCGCTTTCGGTCCGAAATAAGGTTGTGGCTATTTGTGCATGGCTACTGTCTTCGTTTTGTTACTGAAAAAGACATTGACGCTGATAAGAGATACGACGCATTTATTTCTTATAATAATCTCGACGAAGAATGGGTAGCAGAACATTTAATACCGGGATTAGAAAATGGTGTCCCTCCTTACAAGGTCTGTGTTTACAGCCGTGATTGGCCTGCAGGAGAATACATCACCAATATGATCTACGAATCACTAAAACAGAGTCGTCGGACTATCATAGTTCTTACGGACAATTACGTCAAAAGTGAATGGTGTCGCTTCGAGTTCCAAGCGGCTTACGAACAAGCAATCGCCGATGGATTTAATCGTGTTCTTGCCGTAGTGCCTGAAGACGTGCCGAGTGGGAAGGAATTGAACAATGAACTTCAAGCCTTCATCACTCTAAAAACGTACATTAAGTGGGAGGACACTTACTTCTGGAGGAAGCTTCGGTGTTCCATGCCGAGGATTACGCCCAACAATGATGGAAATGATCTTGATTTAATTAGAAATAACAGGCCGAATGATGATGTGGTATTTAAATATGAGAATCTTTGATGAAGTCCACCAAGTATCCTAACATGTAAAGTAGAGCAAAAGTTAGCACACTTGCTTCTTGTAAGTAGACATTGGATATACATATACTACGAGTACCTGATATCAGTGAAGACATGCAATAAAAATCTGTAATTTTGTGTAATAATTAAGGACAGAAAAGTCTAAGGCTCAACAACAGTTAAATAAATACAGATGCAAACCCTATAGTTCAAAAGTGACAGACTGCCTGATTAACGGACTCCAGAGGACACAAATGAAACTTGTAATAATGTTTTTTTTTAAACAATCGGCAAACAGGTAAGCATCTTAAACTGTGTATCCGTTTTTAAGCCTTTTTTGGCATCGTACAATAAGACGTTTTTGCCGTCTTAAAGTAAGACGCTGCAGCATCTTAAAATTTTGCATCCGTTTTTAAGATGTTTTCACCATCTTAGAAGTTTGGCATCTTAAGGACAGATAGTCTGGTTGACATCTTGCGTTGGTATCTTATAATGCTGACATTTCATTACGATGACGTCCATTAAAACTGAACCATCGTATTTTCGCATGTTTTTAATATTAACAATTCGAACCTGACAGACTAATCATCAACTGCAAAACAGCTTGTGAAAACGGACGTCTCAATCACAAGACATCTTAGCGCCGGTGCACACGTGCGTTTTTTGGACACGCGTTGACGCTGTGGCGCCGCTGCGGTGACGCAGCTAATCAATGCACACGTGCGTTGTATTAACGCACGTTGACGCTGCGGTGACGTATGTGCGCGTTCGGTTCCTTAACCTCGTGTACAAAAAATTATAGTTTGAAACCAATGAGACGATATTGCTTTTTTTGCCTACCTCGTGGAACATAAAATATATTTTCAAACTAATGCGACGAATTTTGGTACATTGATGTACTAATTTAAGACGTACTGGGGTGCAGATGTGTGGTGCAGTGGCAACCCGGACCACTGCACTGTGACTGAGGTTGGCGCTAATGACCAAGCTGTCCACGCGCCATTAAGCCTCATCCCCCCCCCACGTACTGGGGGGGGGGGACGTGCCTTTGCAGATTAACTAAGAAATTCGGATAAGTTCTTTAATTACTTCCCAATGAGTCTTCAATCATTTCTGCAGCAACATTTCATATTTCAGGATAGTTCTTTACTCCCCGAATAAACAATTCCATGTCTATTTCTTCGAAATTGGACGCCATTTTCGGTAACGTTTTTGCGGTAAACGACGGACGTGTGCGCCGCGCAAGTCACCCAAGGTACTCAGAGACGCAATTGCGTTTTTTTAACGCTGCGGTACCGCTGCGTTGACGGGGGGGAATCGCGGTGCAAAACGACCGCATGAGCGGCGGGCGGTAACGCAACGTCGGCGCAGGTACGCGTGCAGTACCCAACAGATGGCACGTAAACCGAATGGCAAATGCAGTACCGCAGCGTCGACCGCAAATACGGTACCGCACGTGTGCACCAGTACTTAGTCCTTCTTACCTAGGGGTTTGAATAATATCTCTGTAATGTGTGGTGCAGTGGCAACCCGGACCACTGCACTGTGACTGAGGTTGGCGCTAATGACCAAGCTGTCGACGCGCCATTAAGTCTCATCTCTCCCCCCCCCCTTCTTACCTGAGTCTAGACCAATGTAGGTCAACATTGTGTTAAGGATCAGTTCAAATTGAATGTAATAATAATATTAGTTACCCAACCTAATTCAGCGTTTACAATCGTTACGGAACTCAAAAATTAAGTTTGCTACTTTTCGTTAATTGCGTAAATGTCTTAGCATTTATTTAGGTGGTTCATATAGGCCATAAAGATTAACTAGGTTGAAAGTTGGTGGGTTCTTTCAGCCTTGTAGACTTTGTTTCTGATACCATCGCTTACACGCTGTCTTTATGGCTGTGTGAGGCTGAAGATTGCATCTTTATTCCCCATAACGCGCTTCTGAAAACCAAAGAATTTTTTTTAATAGTAGAGTCTACATTTATTTTGTTTTATTTATTTTCGTTGTGCTTTGTGCATTTGTTGGAAGCGGACTTTGGCAGTGAATCAGATATGTTTACTACCGACGAATGAATGACGTACAGCAAATAGTGGATATGACGTTGCAAGTCCGGTTGTCACTACCTAGCACTACTCAAAACCAGAATTACCTACATAAATCGACGCTGCATGGAAACAACCTGTAGTCAGGATGATATAAAGATTTCCGAGGAACGAGGAGTAGTTATTAAACAGTATTAGGATTTTGACCAGCCTAACGAGTTGTACTGCCATTAAGCCTCATCCCCCCCCCCCCCACCGAGTTGTACTGTAATTACTAACAATGCGTCCACCTTACACGGAAGAGTTCGTTAGTCTCAGTGGTGCACCCAGAGGGGGGGGGGGACACTTCCCCTTCCCAAAATCCGAGATTAACAGTAAAACTGAGCAGTTGCAAACAGATTTTTTTTCTACTGAGAAATCAACAACCGAAATTCGTTCTGCAAACCAGTGATTCCTCTCCTCCACTCCCCCCCCCCCCCACTCCACCCCCCCCCCCCCACCACCACCCCACTCAGCCACTCCCAACTCAGAAGGTGTGAAAAATTATTTGTATTGAAGCTGAACAAAGTAGTACGCAATTTGCTGTCATTAAGAAAATTTCTCAAATTATGCTTCTTAAAATCATGAAAAATCACTGACATTGTTAAAAATTCGGTAGTTTTCGGATTTCTTTTTTTGGCCCCTCCAAACAAAATTCTTGGATAAGTCACTGGTTAGTCCTACGTAACTTCATATGATCCTATGTAACTTAACCTAAACCAATTTAACAAACCAAATTGACCGACCGAGCAAAGCGAAGAATGCCTCTATTTCAACTCGATAATTACACATTTTAGCTCTATTTGTCCGTCCGCATGGCTGTGCCGTGGTTACAGCCAAACGCATGAACGATTCAAATGAATTTTGGTAGGAACAATTTTTAACCGTAGACCGAACGAAATACGTGCATGATTTTAAACATATTGATAAAAATCCAAAATGGCGGCCCGAAATGTCTAAAAGTATTGTTTTGAGTTTGTAGCTTCTAAACCGTTGTTAAGATTGAAAACAAATCCATTACGAAAGTTCTTCACAAAATTAAAATAACATACCTTCTCACTACATTCGAGCGTCCTGCACGAAACAGCTTTTGCAACATTCAGGTAGTTCAGAGTGAATGTAGCAAAGCCGTTTCTGAAAATCTGTGTCAGCTATTGGACAGACGGTGGGGGAGTGAAGTACCGTGTTAAAAAAATGACTAGTTTGGCCTATTACTTTTCAATGAGCAATTAATGACGCATTTTTAATACGTCCTGGTAAACCTTTGGGGGGAAGGGGAGGGGCAGCATTTCTTTCAGAGCCATCAGTCGCGTAAAGCTTGAAACAAAACAACTGTTTTAAAATACATGTTTTTATCCACTAGAAGAAAGTAATTCATTTTATATATGTATTTTTTGGTTTCTAGTCCATTTACTGACGTCAAAGCACAAGACCTTGTGTTTGGTGAAGCCTAAATTGTTAATTGCTCCAGTTCAAAACTGCGCAAGTACTCTCAAACACGAATTTGTTGAAACACAAATTCCTTTAGTTCAACTGCTTATCTTCTTGGTCAGACCTCTGAAGCCTTGTGCACCAAGTTGTCGACGCGCCATTAAGCCTCAATCCCTCCCCCCCCCCTTGTGCACCGTTGTATTCACGCCAGTCTTATTATATAGGACTGCCGTTCAGGGACGCATACGACTGCTCAGAATTTGTTACGTGGAATGGAGGGGGGGGGGACATATTCAAAAATTGTTTCGTCCCTCCTTAACTCACCCTAAAAAAATGTGTTCCCCCTTTGAAGGAGAAGTATAAATCCCCCCCCCCCCCCCCCCCAAAAAAAAAGTCGTAGCATTGCACACCCTTAATAGTGAATACCACAGATAACAGGTAACTTCCGAACCAGCAAACTTTTTTTAAACCAATATTAATAAAGTGACTGTTGGGTCCAGCCTGTCTTTATGCGTTCCTGTGCGCATTAAAAACCAGAACCAGAAATTGTCGATTTCCAAGCATAAAATAAACACTATCATGCTAAATGTCCGCAAATTTTTTTCTCGGAATCGCCTGGAAACTTGTACTTCCAAACTGGGGTAAAGGTTGTTTTGAAACACTCTTCTGATGGGATGCATATTTCAGGGAAAGGGACAAACAAAGAGTTTACTCATAGAGTCTGAAATACTCACAAATAATCCTGTGGTCGAACGGATCAATGTTGTACTGGGTCAACTGGGTCACATTTGTGAGCTGGGTCAACTGGGTCATTACATAAATTGACCCAGTGACCCAGTATTACCCAGTATGACCCAGTGGCCCTGTGTCATCCAGTATGACCTAATGTGCTGCGCGCCATTAAGCCTCATTTCCCCCCCCCCCCCCTAATCTGCTGCAGAGGGGAATCCCAACTCGACTTGGAGAAGGCGTATGGCACGACCTGGCGTTATGGGATTCTCCGTAATCTCTATGACTGTGGCTTAAGGGGACAGATGCCACTGTTGCTTTCCGCTTACCTCTCCGGCCGTTCTTTTCGTGTTCGTGTTGGGGCGACTCTTTCACGCCCGTTTGTCTTGGAGAATGGTGTGCCTCAAGGGGGTGTTCTTAGTGTCATCTTGTTTGCTATTGGGATCAACCCCATTGCTCAGCAAGCTGCTGTTCCCCAGTCATTGTTTGTCGATGACTTCGGCCTGCGCTTTCGGGCAGCTCACATGCAGACCTGCGAGCGGCAGATACAGCTGGCGATTAACAAAGTCCAGACCTGGGCAGTCAGTAATGGTTTCCGGTTTTCTCCGGACAAGACTGTGTGCATTCACTTTTGCCGCCAACGAACACTGCACCCAGATCCTTGCCTGTACTTGGGGCAGGCGCAGATTCCTGTTGTCCCACAGGCACGTTTCCTGGGTCTGGTGTTCGATTCCAGGTTATCTTGGCTTCCACACTTGCGCCAACTTAAAGACAAGTCTTTGCGGGAACTTAACATCTTGCGGGTTCTGTCGGGCACTTCATGGGGTGCCGATCGCACTGCCATGTTGCGCCTCTACAGAGCCCTTGTCCGCAGCAAACTTGATTATGCGTGCATGGTGTATGGTTCGGCTAGTGACTCGACTCTCCAGGTGTTGGACACTGTGCATCACAGTGGCCTGCGTGTGGCGACTGGGGCATTTCGGACTTCTCCAGTGGTCAGCCTCTATGCTGAGGCCTCGGAGCCACCTTTGGCCATTCGTCGGCGGCAGCTGGCCATTCAGTATGCTGTGCGTTTACATGCTGTGGAATCCAGTCCTGCTTGGTCCATGGTTTTTGGGCCAGACTTGCGAGTCGGTAGACGCAGGGTGGGTAAGGGTGATTTCCGCGATAGGCTCCAGCAGTCCTGTCAGGAGATAGCCTTTGAAATGCCCAGTGTCTTGAGGCTTAGGGGGATGCCAGTGGCCCCTTGGCTTGTCCCAAGTGGCATTTTCATTTTCGCTCTGGCGTCCCTCCCGAAGGGTTCCACTCTGCCAGCAAGGTACTTGCAGGAGTTCCGGCGGCTGTGTTCTCAGTACGCCGGTTATCAGCGGCTGTTTACTGATGGGTCGAAGTCAGACGCTGGCGTGGCTTGTGCTTGTGTTTGTAAGGGAGTGACGGTTGCCCATCACCTTCCATCAGGCTATTCTGTGTTTTCTGCAGAGCTCTTGGCGCTCGGTTTGGCGGTGGAATGGATCCTTGGCCTTCAGGGTACGCATTTCATTATCTTCAGTGATTCCATGAGTGCCCTGGAGTCCTTGTTGACTACAATCCTTGGAACCCCTTGACACAACGTGTCCAAGCTTTGCTTTCCCGCTTGCCTGGCCAGCGGAAAACCGTGCTTTTCTGCTGGATCCCGGGCCATGTTGGGATAGGTGGAAATG
The DNA here is from genome assembly GCA_023313725.1 of Lithobius niger. Taxonomy (NCBI): domain Eukaryota; kingdom Metazoa; phylum Arthropoda; class Chilopoda; order Lithobiomorpha; family Lithobiidae; genus Lithobius; species Lithobius niger. Next base: position 4,971 of record JAHWFP010156903.1, on the reverse strand, counting down.
AGCAAGCGGATTCTGCAGCAAAAGGGGCCCTTTCTGGCCCTCTCGGAAGGGATCTCAGCCTTGTTCCCTCGGACGCTTTTCCAACTCTGCGTCTAAGGTTATACGCTTTTTGGCAAGCCTCGTGGGATGGACAGGACGGCAATAAATTACGAGCTATTAAAGGCACTGTTGAGGAATGGCACTCGGCGTGTCGCCGCAGTCGCCGTGAGGAGGTGGTGTTGGCCCGTTTGCGCATTGGTCACACTCGACTTACTCACTGTTTCCTTTTGCGGGGGGTTGACCCTCCTGAATGTTATTGGTGTCGGCGGCCACTTACGGTCCGGCACTTCCTTGTTGATTGTTGCCATCTTGATGGTTTTCGTCGTCGTTTCCATCTTCCGCATGACATTGTGCGTCAATTGGGCGATAAGTCTGTCCTCCTGTCCGGTGTTTTTCAATTTTTGCAGGAGGTACAGATGTATGACAAGATTTAGGTGAGGGGTTTGAATAATATCTCTGTAATGTGTGGTGCAGTGGCAACCCGGACCACTGCACTGTGACTGAGGTTGGCGCTAATGACCAAGCTGTCGACGCGCCATTAAGCCTCAATCCCCCCCCCCCCAACTCGACAACTAACTGACGGTGGGGGAACTCCCTTTAGCTAGTTTAGGGGTATTCTCCCGTCAGATCGAAAACCCATCAGATCGAAAATGGGATAGAAATACCGTCAGATAGAAAATGTTAATTTCCCAACAGATAGAATTTTTTTTCCCATCAAATAAAATTTTGTTTTTGTACTCATAGGAAAAAAAGGCACTGCTAACCAGTATGGCATAACAGTTTGTAGGGCTCACCACAAAATACAAATAGTAGTTGTTGTTTTTTTTTTTTTTTTTTTTGCTGTTTGTTTGTTTTTTCTGCCTGGCGCTACTCGTATGGATAGGCTGCTTAAATTGCTGGCGGTTGACATTATTAGCATTTTAGGAATTTCATTTGTTTTAGTGTTGTTGTACTGTTGGTTTTGTATTGTTTTATAATTTAGTTACTAAGTGTGACAATCATTGTTAGTATTCTTTATGGTGGCACAGAATTGTTTTTGGTGCTAAATATAAACAAGACGGCCTTTGGTTTCAAAGATTATGGGATCAAATCCCACTCAGAGCACATTCAAGTATTACGTCGTCAGGAAGAGGGGAGGGCAGGTTCGCCAGCTGATGGCGATTGATGACGAGGGAGAAGGGGTTTGACCAGTTGATGACGTAAGCACCGATATCCCAGTAAAAGGGTGGAAAAACGCAAAAAGAACGTTCTCATAAAAACATACAGGGAAATACAGGGAAAACACCCCCTTTTATGGGGGGTGGGTCAGGTTAGAAATGACGTAATACTGGCGGAGGATTGAGCAATTGTTTACGAACGATGACCAGGGGGGGGGGGTTTAAAAATTGCGAATTTCTTTATGACATAATACTTGAACGGCTCCTCAGGCAATCTGACGTTTAAGTCCAAAAGGCAACATAAATAGGTTTGCATTTGTACTTAGTGCTAAATAAACGTAAGAGTTTGGAAAAAGTTGGCATAAAATCAAGGCTTGAAAATGATCTTAATTCTATTGTTTGTCATTCTTTTGTAGAAGAATGGATTGACTTTGGTTATAGAATTTTAGTTTACGTGAAAAAAAAAACATTATAAATTTAAAAAATAATTCCCGTTATATCGAAAAAATATCCCATGAGATAGAAAAAAACTCCCGTTATATCGGAAAAAAAATCCCGTGAGATAGATATTTTCCCGTCAGGTCGAAAATTTTCTATCTCACGGGCCATGCGATATTTTCTATCTGTTGGGTTTTCGATCCGGTGGGCCTGAACCAGTTTAGGTTTCACTTTCTTTGCAGCACAGTAGCCATAAGGAAAGAAATCATAATACAGTTCACATTTTGTGGTTGTCATTAACAGACCTCGACCTGTCACCTGCCTTTAGAGTGATGGCTTCGACTTGATGTAGATGCTACCAACACTCGTGCAACTGAAGCTGAACCACAGGCGCACACGGCATCAATAACTAAACAAATAGAAAAAGGAGAACTTGAACTATATGCATTTGAGTGCTGACATGGTTCGTACAAAGCCTTGAATTCCTGGAAAAGCCCTAAAGTTAAAAACCGAAAATTCAGTTAACTGGGTCAGACTTGGCCATTGGGTCAGTCTGGGTCATAGGGTCATACTGGGTCACTGGGTCAGACTGGATCAATGGGTCAGTTTGGGTCATAGGGTCATACTGGGTCAGACTGGGTCTATTGGGTCACGGGGTCACGAAATATGCGGCCCAGTCCAACATTGGAACGGATACTGGGCAGCCTCCCTTCCTATTCGATTGCACAGCTGGTTGCGCAAAAAAAACCCGTGCGAACACATCATTGTTGGATAACTTCACGCAATCAAACACGACTATTATAGGTATGCTGCTACGACCACGTGATACAGATATTTTAGAAATGACTCCATAGACCTGACTGGGAAAACATGACTTATCATAGACCAGTAGATTTTTTAAAATTTTATCAAGGGCGCGATAGCGGTCCTAATCTAAGCCTCACCAAGAACTTTAATGTTAAACGTCGAACTTTGGAACTCTTATCATTTCCCCCAGAACTGACAATAGACCAACGAAATTCGGCATTTGTGGCACTGCGTTAAAAATTTTAATGACAACAATCGAACCGTTTGACCTCCGAAATTGACCATTTCTTGTTGTTGTTATCGTTGTTGGAACTCTTTGCCCTCGCCTAGAGATCAAAAAATGAGCCGATTTTCAATTTTTATAGCTTAAAATACAGGTATTAACAAAGCCCAGGGCCTTTTAAATCTATTTTAATGTGACGACAATATTATTATTATGGATATTTCGCTCATATCACCTAGATACAAATTAGTGAACCGATTTTCAACTTTTGCTACTTTTTGCTGCTACAAAGGAAGGCGGGGCGTAAATTACTAGAAAAAAATATTACGTAGTTTTTTTAACTTTCCGTATAAGGATAAGAGTGTTGCTAAATTCTGCCATCAGAGCGTTCTAAGCTGAGATTGCAGAGCAATCTAGTTTGAAAATAAAAACGGTACACGACTGTCAAATCTGACTGGTGACTGAACAGTAAAATAACTGAAATTTTTAACAGTGCACCTGCACCCCCTTACAAATATTTCTTGTCCCGGGCTTCTTTTTTACACGCTAATTAGGCAATTCTGTTCTTGAGCCCCGCTATCTAGTGATGACCCAACGAGAATTGGCGTTACATCATGTGTCGAATGCTGTGATAACACAGTCCCAAGGTTGCGATGACGTTGAACTGGGAAGAAAAATACTATCAGCTGACAGCAAAGAACAAACGTAAACGCCCTATTTAACGATCGCCACAGCCGGTGAGAAGGCAGATCACCGTTATTTAAACTGGTTGCCGAAGTAACAATGGACCCCCTCACTCTGCTGTTAGCTGTTCCCTATTGGCTACTAGGGGTCATATCCCTCGTCGTGGGCTTTTATGTGTAAGTAAACATGTGTACGGTTATATCCGTTTGTACTTACTGTGATTTTAATGTGTCAAATAATTATTAACAACGTTAGCCATCGTTCTTTATTATCCAGTCCATTCATTATATACGAATCGGCGGCTGGTACAGCATCTCCGAAAAATCATCATAATAACAATAACTAGCTGGACCCGTGCATGCTACACGATGATTTAATTTCCCGAAGTTAGCTTCGCCTGGTGTTTTGTCATCTTAGGAAAGTAACTTGCGCTGTCAATTTCTTCCTCCCATCCCCCCACACCTGTACATCTCTACTCGCTTCCGTGCCCCAACTCCCCCTACACCCAACTGCAACCCCTCCCTGACACCCCCAATGTTGGGTCTGTATCTCCCCAGCACCTCAGGAGTTTTGGATTTGGTTTTAATGTATCCCCCAACATACGCCTTCCCCCTTCATAGAATTGGCTCCCCTTCCCCCGAAATGTGAGACTCTCCCTCCTACCCTTCTTTCTCGTTGTATCCCCTTTCTTATCTCTCCCTGGCCGGGAGTCGGAACATTCTCACGGATGTTTTGGTGTAGCCCTGGAAAAGTCACAATGAAGTTTGATTGAAGTCTAAAACCCAAACACTGAGGAACTCAGCCTTCAGTAAGCAAGTAAGTCCCCTCATCAACGAAAGGTTGTCGACGCGCCATTAAGCCTCAACCCCCCCCCCCCTCATCAACGAAAGTCAAAACGTCGACAATGCCACA